>OMLP01012938.1:0-18030 GCA_900302685.1 Spondyliosoma cantharus | reverse complement strand
GGGGGGGGGGGGGAGCACTTTTGAAGCCAAGTTAACACGTCCAGATCAACTTCACAGACATGGGTGAAGTCCTGACACACAATGGGATGTTTATTCCAGTTCAGTGTTTGCTTATTTTAGTTTTGAAACAAGCTTTTGTCTGTTTTTAATTTATACCACAGTCAGAGCTGGATCATTTTTCCAGTGGTTGCATTTGTGTTTCCACTTAAAAAAAAAAAGGGCATGGTAAGCAGGTATAGTTTGTGTGTGTGTGTGTGTGTGTGTGTGTGTGTGTGTCTGTGTGGGTGGAGTGTGTTTTTCTCTCCCCCTCACATTTTCCCTACACTGTGTGTTTTGGTGTCGGAGCAAAAAGGGAGGTGCTGCTGTGTTTTTTGACCTCCTGCTGTCAGCTGTGTTTTTCCCCCCCCCCACGTCCTCCTCATCCCTTTATTTCTCCTCTCTTCTAGACGGTTGTTTGGAAAACGGCCACTACTATGCCGTTAACGACCAGTGGGAACGGCCGTACCTGGGCAGCATTCTGGTGTGTACCTGCAACGGAGTCGGTGGCATCAAGTGCAAAAGCAAACCCGATGGTAGGAGCTCATCGCGCCCATCCGCCTTCATCTCCCTCTTGTTATAATAAAACACTTGCACAATACAAACCTTCTCGCGTTGTCTTCTCCCTGCAGCAGAGGAAAAGTGCTTTGATAAGATCAACCAGCAGTCCTACACCGTGGGGGAAACCTACGAGAGACCCAAGGACGGCATGATCTGGGACTGTACCTGCATCGGGTCCGGGCGGGGAAAGATCAGCTGCACCATTGGCAGTAAGTTTTTTAATTAACTGATCCAACCTCAGGCCGCACATCCGAGCTCGTGTGTTTCCCAGGCTGATGCCAGCTCCACATTCTCCACGGCTGATAAGCGACTGGTTCTGTGCAGCTGTTAGCAGTTAGCTCGGCGGTTAGATAATGAGAGAAACGTCTGAGTGTGTGTGTGTGTGTGTGTGTGTGTGTGTGTGTGTTTGTTTCTTTGCATATTAATGCCTCTCTCATTTAAAATCTCCTCTTTTCCCTCTGCCTACCCCCAGACCGCTGTCACGAGGGCGGGGCTTCATATAAGATCGGTGACACCTGGAGGAGACCCCACGAGACGGGAGGCTACATGCTGGAGTGTGTCTGTCTGGGTAACGGCAAAGGAGAGTGGACCTGCAAACCTGTCGGTGAGTCATTCAGACAGCCGCTGACTAACGGATGACAGCATTCACCTGGTCGGGAAAGAAGCTGTCTGAATCCTTTGATAGCTTGCCAGAAAAGTTTGGGATGTTATCAGATAAAACAGGTGCGATTAAGTAAAGTACTCTGTGTCTACGTTTTTCTGCAGCCGAGCGTTGCTATGACAACACGGCGGGGACATCCTACGTTGTCGGGGAGACCTGGGAGAAGCCTTATCAGGGCTGGATGGTGGTGGACTGCACCTGTATGGGAGAGGGAAGTGGACGCATCACATGCACCTCCAGAAGTAAGAAGCCCTTTATTCCTTTCCTTATATTCCCTTCCCTTGTTTTTTTAAGAAAGGAGACATATTGTGTTCATTTTCAGGTTCACATATTATTTTCGATCACTACTAGAATAGGTTTACATGCTCAAAAAACATTTCAGTTTTCTCATACTGGCTGTCTGAAACGCTCTGTTTTAGCTCCTGTCTCTTTAAGGACCCCCAGTGTGCTCTGATTGGTCAGCTCACACACGCCCGACCCGGCACAGCTAACAACAACAGAGCAGCTGCGCTTAATTAATTTTTAAGTGCCAAACTAGCCACTAGTCATAAGTTATGCAAACATGTGACTGCGATGTGGCGTGAAGTTTATAATTAAAGGCGGGACTACTGACGAGGCGTTTGAGGAGCAGGGTTTACTGTGGGAAAGAGGAGCTTCTGTTTAACCTTTTTAACTTTCAAGATCTTTAACATGCAAAAGAACATTGGAAAAAGCAGAATAGGACGAGAAAGTATTTGAAATATCCAGTTGTGGTGACTGTGTACACAAATGTGATTCTACTTATACAGACAGGAAATACTGGTTAATTAAGAGCCACGTAAGCAAAAAAAAAAAGAAAGAATAACTTCCTGCTGAAACACCGCTCTGTCGAATGCCACGCAGATACCCTCTCAGAGCTGAAAGGCAGAGAGGGAAGCTTGCGATTTGTTGGCGGATTTTTAACAGGCTGTGGAGGAAATGTTTACCGGTTGTGTTTCCAATTACAACCGTTACTCGCATCCTTAATGATGTTGGTTGATGTCACGGATAGAAACGAATGTTTTCCCCCTATTGTGTCACATGCAAGACTTTCAGGGAGGCCTTGCACAATTCTGCAGCGGAGGTGATCGGTAAACTGTCATCGCGCTTGTGTTCGGCGAGTTGTCAACGCAGCGCAAACTTGGAAAACAGCTGGCAGCCAGGAGGAGTCGGTCCCCACGGAGTCACGGACCTTAACATTAACATTGCAACATGTCACATCTTCTCACTCACACTTTAATTTCTCTCCTAGATCGCTGCAACGACCAGGATACCTTGTCCTCCTACCGCATCGGAGACACCTGGACCAAATCGGACGCCCAGGGCCACCTGCTCCAGTGTCTGTGCACAGGCAACGGCCGAGGGGAGTGGAAGTGTGAGCGACATGCTTCGCTTCACACCACTAGCCTGGGTGAGAAATGATAATGTACCCCTACCCCCTTTTTTTCCCCCTCCATCCTCCCTCCCGCTCTCTGTGTGGAGAGAAGAATGTATACCAGAGACAGATGCTGAGAGGAGGGAGAGATAAGAAGCGCCAAGTGTCCAAGTGTTGAAGTGAGAAAGACGTGTCTTGTAACTCATGATCATGACCTCATGAGAAAAGAGAGAAGCGGGGCAACGGGGGATATGAGGAAGGGAAGAGACGACACATGGGGGACGTTAGCGGGAGAGATGGGGTTCGAAGTGATTATTGGGTGCGAGACAGAAACATATGCTCACCGTGACACAGGGACAGTAAAAAAAAAACTCACTTTTTATTTTGTTGACCCTGTGCCATTTGCTGTCAAAGCAGAAGTCGTCGGAGGGCCTGCCTTGTTGTTTCAGCTACATTACCGTCAGTAATTTGCTCCCCTGACCTGAATCCGTCGCTACATTTCAGGCACCGGCTCCCGTGTGATCACCAACATCCAGCCTGCCGTCTACCAGCCTGAAACCGTGCCCGAGCTCACCCAGGAGGGACCCTGTCGGACCGATGCGGGCCTGTCGTACTTCATCGGCCAGCGCTGGATTAAGAACCAGGGGACCAAGCAGATGATCTGTACCTGCCTCAGCAATGGAGTCAGCTGTGAGCAGTGGGGTAAGAGATGTTGTCTCGTCGTTACCAATTCGCAGCATCAAAGTTATTGTACAGAATCACTGGAACACAACCTGTCTTCTAACAGATGGACCAGCTCCAGTCTACGGTGGCAACTCTGGTGGTCAGCCCTGCGTGTTTCCCTTTGTCTACAAGGGGAAGACGTACCACTCCTGTATCTCTGACGGACGCAGCGACGGACAGCTCTGGTGCTCCACCTCCTCCGACTTCGAGACGGAGCAGAAGTATTCTTTCTGCACAGAGAAGAATGGTGAGCAGATCAGGAAATGGCCGCAGCTGTAGCTAATTTGATGACTGTTCGAAGCTCTTGGCTGTTGTTTGATCGATATGCTGTGCACGTACGGGGTTTAACACAACCGTATGCACAACTCTGTCTTTTGACGATGAGTGGAATGTGTCGTTTTGCCGTTCAGAGACCAACATTGGGTGTTTTGTTTTCCTTTTGACAGTAATGGTGGCAACACGCGGCGGTAATTCTAACGGCGCCCTGTGTCA
The DNA here is from genome assembly GCA_900302685.1 of Spondyliosoma cantharus. Taxonomy (NCBI): domain Eukaryota; kingdom Metazoa; phylum Chordata; class Actinopteri; order Spariformes; family Sparidae; genus Spondyliosoma; species Spondyliosoma cantharus. Next base: position 14,164 of record OMLP01012938.1, on the reverse strand, counting down.
GTTCCCCTTCCTCTACAATGGCCGAAACTACACTGACTGTACTGCAGAGGGACGTAGAGACGGCATGAAATGGTGCGGCACCACGACTAACTATGATGACGAGCAGCGCTTCGGGTTCTGTCCCATGGCTGGTAAGTGTGCTGCTGAAAGGAGTTATGTGACTATTTAACAATACAAGTAAACAGAGGAACTTAAAAAAACAACTCTCAATCATTTCTCACATCACATGTTTGCAAGACATGGAAAATTAAGACAGCTGAGATCATGTAACAACCAAATGTCAACACTTGTTTGAATGGTTCATCTCTTCACTTTACCGTTAACAGAACAGTAATTTTTGTCCAAAATAGCGGGAATAGCACGTTTTTTTTATTTGCCCTGCTGTTAACAGCCTGGCTCAGTGGCCGGCCCTCAGGAGGTTTGCTAGCCACGGGGGCCACTAACGTGATTAGCGCGGCTAATTGCGATGTCCCGCCCAGTTCTTAACGACAGTGTATCTCCGCGCCTGTCCGAATCAAAGGGTTAACATGGCCTTTTCATTAGGAGCATTCTCTGACAATGAAAAGATGTTAGCCCGTTTTAAATTTACATAAAAGCCATTATCGGCTGTGATGTTAGAAAGGAGTCCGGTCTGATGACACAGACGAGATCTAATTTACAGTTCCTCGCACCTTCTCATTTATAGCGCCGCCAAATTCACATTGAAGTCACTGTTGCCTTGTAACAAATGTGTTGTGTGGGTGTTAGTTAGGTCTCCATAACAAAAGAGGCTGAAGCCAGTGAAACAATAGGGGGGGGGTCAGTGACGCTGCACTAATGGTAATGATGATACCAACATGCCGTTACACGAGGGGCTCAAAATCCAGATGAACTTATTCAGGTGTCAGAGCTAATGTGTGTTGAAATGCAATTTACATTTAATTGTAGGTGAAGCCTGAGGTTTGTCCAAAACTCTTAACTCTAAGATCTAAGCACTAGTCAGTTGTGGTGACATTATGAGTTAATAAGTGCAAAGAGGGAGAAATGGTATCTCTTATTTAAACAGAAATCCTCCTTACTGCCGGCCTACATCAAAGTGGACTTCAGAGTAGAAGCAGCAATAGTCTGTTTGGCAGCAGGCTGTGAAACGTGGACGGTACACATCTACGGGGCCGAGATAAAGCAGTGTTTGTATTGTAAGATTGATAGAGCGCCGGATTTACTTCATCTCGTGAGAGTTTATCTTCTGTGTTTTATGGCACGTGAAAGACAGATAGGCGATTCTTTAAAGAAGTTTAAAACACTTGAAACTTGTTTAAACATCTGCACACAGCGGGCCAGATGCTCCTGCGGGCGGCCTTGAAGAGTAACCTCTGTTTTTTATCACGAGTACACAGCAAGAGCATTTGGTAAGAATTTTCTTCATATGGTTACTTGATTCCCGCGATCCCACCTTTGGGCCAACACCCTGTTGTTAAAAGACCGCGCTGAGATTTAAAGAGGGACGTCGCGGCCTTCATGCCCTTCAGCCAGTGTCGGAGCGGGTTGTCTGTGCTGAACTCGGCCCAGCAGTCGAAGCAGCAGGGGGTCTTTGATATTGACATTAATGACTTCACAGGGATTGTCAAAACAAACACGGTACTTGTAATGGTGCCATTTAAAAGGCAGTAATTGTTCTGGAGCCCTCTCTCCTCCTCCACCTGTGGCTGTCCTCTGGCGGACTGGCTAATCTGGCGTCTGTCACGTGTTTTCTCGGGGATGATAGGGCAGCGGTGTCCAGCTGTGAGCTCACATCCAAGGTACAGCTCCGTTAGGCAAACTGCACCGTTTAACTTGATTAGATCCACTGTTTTCTTTCCACCTCAAACAACGCTCAAAAACACGTCCTTAACTAACTCGTATATCAGTCCCACTTCAAAATCAGGGGTGGAGTTCCCAATTTGCACCAAGAAAAACCCAAAATGTCGTCAACTGAGTCTTTTTCCTCTGCATCTCCGTTGGTCTCCTGACAAACTTTCAGGTGGTTATGAATCTGTTTTCGCCTGGATGAGATCATTGTAGCTCTCTTGGCTGTGGATGTGGGCTGCAATGTCCAAACAGCCACTTAAGTTTGAAAATGTATCTTTCAGTCTCATCAAACTAGTGATTTAGTGTTGGTGGATTGGTTTTAAAGAAAGAAAAATGTAGTTTTTTTTTGTTTTTTTTTTTAAAAGAAGGTTGAGTTGAGGCCAAATACAATTCAGACCTTGGTTAACCCTTCTGCTTAGAGAAATATTAGCATTTAACTTCATTCTAATAAAATGTGTCAAGCACCTTTTTTTTTTAAAGTGGAGTTCAAACCATAGGGTAGCCTTGCTCTCATCATTCAAATGCCTTAATTAGCTTGAGCCCCAGGCGTAGCAATCAATCACATTTCCCAAACCGCCGCCCAGGTACTTGACATACTTTGTGCTAAAAAGCTCCAGGCTCTGCATTTCCGCCCCCGCCAAAGCCTCAGCACACACCCACCAAACCAAGTCCAAGGAATCTTTACTCAGCCTGGCATATTAAAGTCCAGGCCGGGCTTCAAGACAGCAGATCTGCCCTTTAGCTCCACAGGTCAACACTAACAGAACAGCCTCGAAATCAGCACCGACATATGTTCAACAGCTTCCTCCTGCAGGCACGCAGTGACGATACATGGTCTCATTGTAGAGGCGTTGCAGAAGCACTTTCTCTTTCCCTGCCACACATGTAAACTCCACACAGGTGCAGGTCTCTGCCTGTCAACCCACCTTCACAAACTTTCTTTCTTTCCTGATAAAGACCTGCTCGGTCTTTTAATTAGCGGAGAACATATGGTGAACGCACACGGTCGTTCATACGCGCGGCGACGCAGGACAGCTGTTTTCTGGATATTTTTAATCCTGGAAAATCCTCTTTCCGACGGGCACAGGTGTTCTGCGGTGGTTGTATCCTCTACGGCCTGGTGCAGTAATTGTGGGGTAGAATCAGCGATCTCCAGGGGGGATCGTTCATTACGGTGCGCTTGTGTTTTTATCTCGAGGCTGCTAATGCACTGGTAACGATGTGTTTTGGATGCATGCCTGTGCGTCTGATTGTTGTGTTTGGTTTGATGCTTTCGACTGAAATCCTGCAGGTTTTGTTCCAGGTTTTTCTCCGTCGAATTAATTTAGCGTTTCAGCTGCATTAAACTAACGCATTAGGGTTTTGATTAACTGTTTTGTTCCCCGTGTGTTCTAGCTCACGAAGAGGTCTGCACAACCAACGACGGGGTGATGTACCGCGTGGGAGACCAGTGGGACAAACGGCACGATGTTCTGGGACACATGATGAGATGTACCTGCGTCGGCAATGGCCGAGGAGAATGGAGTTGTGTCGCTTACTCCCAGCTTAAAGGTGTGTGTGTGTGTGTGTGTGTGTGTGAGACAGAATAACTAAACCCTGCTCTCAATCACCCTTTCTTCCTCTGTGTGTGGTAATAATTAGTCTTCTCTGAGTGAAGAGGTGAAAGGTCACGTGTGATTTAATCACTCACCTGCCAGTAGGGTGAAAAATGAGCCCGCACACCTGCTCTTTATGGGGCTTCGGCTGCACCTGCATCGCACACAAACACAGAGACACACACAGTTCAGGAGAGCAGATGTGAAAAGACATCTTTATATCCTCGTGTTTGTGTGTGTCCGCTGCAGACCAGTGTATCGTGGACGGTCTGACCTACGAGGTGAACCAGACCTTCACCAAACAACACGAGGAAGGCTACTCGATGAACTGCACCTGCTTTGGACAGGGACGTGGCCGCTGGAAGTGCGACGCCATCGGTGAGCTCGCCCCGCTCTAAGTTTAGAGAGTAATCCGCACGCAAGCTACACAAAAGCTATATTGTATACTGTGTTTATGTGGTTGGGTCAACAATCTCTCCTACGAGTATTAGGCATTCCCTGCAGGCCTTGACATGTAAAGAATGATTGTTGAGCGGAATGGCAATTACGCTGGTCGCTGCTTCATCACCTGGTTTTATGTGACTCTGCCCTCAGACCAGTGCCAGGAGCCGGAGACAAGAGCCTTCTATCAGATCGGAGAGTCTTGGGATAAAGTCATCCATGGAATCATGTACAAGTGCTACTGCTATGGCAATGGGATTGGAGAACTCAGCTGCGAGCCCCAGCAGTCCTACCCTGGTACGAAGTTTTGTTTGTTTGGTCCTCTGATCAGAATATTAGGTTTTTATATCACATGTGGATCAGTTTGATATTCATTCATTCTTTATTTGTATTTAAGTTGGAAGATCATCCAAAATAAGGCATTGGGTCTTTATTTTGTCCAATAGAAGCTTCTCCAGAAAGTAGAAACTGACATCCGTCGTAGTGAGTTGATGAAGCGTTTGGGGGTTTAACAAAATTACCAAGTTAAATGACCGTATTAAAACTGCTGTAGTGCCGGCTAATGACTGGACAAAATGTTCACAGCAGCAAAATGTTTGTTCAAGTCACCTCCAAAACGAGGCCCTTGACTTTGATGTGAAACAGGCAGAAATGGGAGGGGGTGTGAGTTCCTCTTTTACAGATTCACCCCCCACCATGAGCCTTTGTTGTTGCTGATGTGGTACATCCCCTGCTCTGTTGCCACAGCTGTACGAAACACCACACCACATGTGTGTGTGTGTGTATACACCCCCCCACCTCCAAACCCGACACGCACACACACACACACACCTACCAAAATGCACACCCTAAAAGCCCAATTTAACAACAGTTTTCAATTTTGTGGATTTAAGCAATCAATTAAACTTTAATCTCGTGTCTTAGAGTCGAAGCCTTGAGGAAGGACCATCTCTAAGAAATTCATGCTTCACTGCAGAGTGTTGTGTAGCCATGATAGTTAGGTTACCTCATTCGTGACTTGTAGATCGGACCCCTGCACACCAATTTTTTTACAAGACGATCTTTCTCAGGGTTCTGTCTTGACTTTAAGATTTCTCCTGCACTGTCTATGTCCCTTTGCAGGCGTTGTTGTTCACTTGTTAACATCCTGCCTCCTTTGTGATTACAAATGACCAGGTTGTTCTACCCAGTTTGCAATTTGTTCAAAATTTCAGGCAGTTTTCTCTCTGGACTTTCCCATTTCTCAGGGTTTAAATACCACCCCAGCTAAGTTGTAAAGAGTTTCTCTGCAGCTCTCCTTAGTTTCTTGCGTTCCCTGAATAAAACCGCTTGTAACGTTGTTCCCGTTTCCCTCCCGTCGTTCTTGGTTGTAAAAATTGTGATCACATGCGCAAGTATGATTCGGCTTCCGTGGTATCTTTGTTGCTATTTTTAAGAGGAAACCATTTAAAATCGACCACGTCGTGCATAAATACACGTCAGTGTATCTCCAAGTGAAGCTGTGACGCCGTGGTAACGGGTCGTCAGGTTGGACGGGTCTTACGTAAAGCGACATTTGAACTGTTACTCGTTCGCTCTGTGTGTGAAGCAGGTTGACGAGAGACACAAAATGTAGGGCAGTATTTCCCCTTAAGTGGCTGTAATGGCAACCAGCTGTGAACTGTGTGTGTGTCTAAGCATACAAAATACAGCATGCAAAGATTTAAGGGCAGCAAGAGGCAAATCCAGACTCCAAGTCAGTTGGCTTACTGGGTAAAACACCATAAAAGGTAAAAATGGAAAACCCAGCGGAGGGATTTCTTTTTTTTTTTTTTTTTTAGGGTTTTCACAAGTCTGAGATTTATCCCCACATTAGATAAGATCTTCTAACAGAGCGTTGTTTTCTTTTCTGCCGTCTGCGTTTTATCGCTCCTTGTCTCGGGTAGAGTTAATCTTTCGGGGCTTTTTTCTTATTGTTCGGATGACTTAACGTTACTCCCCTTTACTGTGGTTCTTATTGCCACCATGCTACTGTGCATCCGTCTGTATCCAGTGTGACATGTTGTGACTATGCGTACAAAGTCAAAGGGGGGGATGCGAAGAAGCACGTGTGTGTGTGTGCGCGCGCGTGCCGTGCGTACGTGTACGTGCAGGCATACCCGCTACAAGTGTGCATCCGCTTTTCATGCACGTCCCACATCTGATTCGATGTAACCCTTACCCCTCGCCAGTGGCCTGTGGGTCTGTAATAGGCAGTAATTGGTCCCAGATTGTTTTTGAGGTTTGTGTATCTGCTTGCAACTTCTGGTTAACCGAGCCACTTGCTCAGAAACTCAGATTACAGGTCTGCTATTTGGAAAAGCGGTTAGAAAACCTCAGTTCTTTATAGAAGCTACCAGTTTCTATCAGCGCAGCTCATGTCAGGAGTCTGCTCGCCACATGACTTCTGTTTGCGTTAAAGATGACTTGATACCCTTTCTTCATTTCCGAAGCTGTAAAGATACTGCAATTTTGAGCCCCTGCCGAGGTCGTTTTTCTTCTTACGCGTCTACTTACCTGCTAAGCCTTTTGATATTCAACTTGTAATATTCCACGCGCTGACTGATAAATGGGTGTGCTTAAGCCTCTTTTTGCAATAACCGGAGTTTATCCAGCGTGTTGGAGGTTTTCCAAAGAATCCGACGGTCGTGGATAAACGTGGGAGCAGCTGTTACATGTTGTTCTGCAGCGTGTAGTAGCAAGACTTGAGTTCAGCTCAGCATCAAAAGTCATGTTTGTGGGACGGAAAGAAATTCCATTCATCGCTTCCAACATTTGTTCTTCCGGCATCCTTTCCTCCTCAGGTGATACTGTTAAACGCTCATCTTCTTTTGTCTGATGCAAACATGAGACCATACAAGTGTTTTTCCATGACTTTTTTTTTTTTTTCTCCAATAGTTTGTATTTTTGGTTTCAATTTTTCTCCCCCAAGATTTGATCCAGCATTTTTTACTGTCATCTGTTCATTTCCAAAAATGAAACCAAGCTCTTCTGAAAATACTCCGGAGTTTCATGATGTTTTCTGGTCGTTTAATGAGGAGGTTAGAAAAAGGGGCATTTAAGGAAAGATTATGAAAGAACTAGACTGGCAACACAGTCGAGGTCCATGCATTATTTCCTGAGAAAACGCCCAATCTGGATCCACACCAAAAGCTAATGGGATTGATTCCCGGGCCGAGACCCATCGTACAAAACTACTAAAACTACTAAACCAAGTTTCCTGGAAATTGATTAAGTCGTTTTTGGGTAATTCTACTGACAAACCAAACAACCACCAGCAAACGGACACAGATTAAAACACAGCCTCCTTGGTGGAGGCGATTAAGAGCAATGTCCTGTGAATGCGTCTTCTTTTCGAGAGCAGAAATGGCTAGAAAACACATTGAAGTATAAGAGGGGTTAAAGAGCAGAGACAGTCGAGTTAGAGTTTTCTCCCCTCCAGCTGTTGAAATCTGGGCTGGAATCTCACAGGGACATGACACTTTTTCCTCCCTCTGTCTGTGTTCTGTTCAGGAAAATACCGCTGCACACTCGCTGATACGCCCTGTTACGTTTTTGAAATTCACACAGTAGATTTAATGTCTGATGGTCAAAGCTAAAGACTGACAAAAGATATTTGATATTGAGTACACCGAAAACGCCTTATCCTTTTATATCTGCGCACAGAAACACATTATGATGATTTTATAATTAACTGCTCTCCGCTCTGTCTTTCCTCTCCTTCTCTCAGGTGGTAACCGTCCTGTCCAGGTGATCATCACGGAAACCGGAAACCAGCCCAACTCCCACCCTATTCAGTGGAACGCCCCGCAGTCTGCTCACATCACCCGGTACATCCTCAAGTGGAGAGTGGTGAGTTTTTCTTAGTCTCATCTCCCCACTGGACCTGACGCTGGTTCAGCTCCTGATGTGCATGCTAACCTTTAAAATACAACTCGCATCTCTCTCTCTCTTTTTATAACATTCTCCATCACATTTTACAGAAAAACACCCAGAACTCGTGGAGAGAGGTGATGATTCCCGGACATCTTAACTCCTACACCATCTCCGGGCTGAAGCCGGGCATCACATACGAGGGTCAGCTCATCAGCGTGCTGCGGTTCGGACGCCAAGAGCTCACGCGCTTCGATTTTACCACCAATCATGGATCATGTGAGTTGTGCTGCCTCGCTGCTTAACCGACAGCGTTGATACGAAGGAAGCAGTTTTATTTGGCTCCTATTTCCATGCATGGTTACTTTTTTCTACACATATCACTTTGTTTAATTCTATCCAACTGTCCCTGGTATAAAAAATACAAAACATGAAAGGTGATATTGAAGGAAAAAGTGCTTGCATCATCACCTTTCTAAACCAGGAATTCCTCACTGCAGCGTGAAAAGCTCTCTCTCAGATTGTCCCGGTCAGTCGCTGCCAGCTCTGACTTCATAGGCTTTTTTTTTTTTTTTTTAATTTTCCATCTCTGTTTCTCCTGTAGTGGCTCCTTCACAAGGCGAGACCACCCTGCCTCCGCCTGTGGTCGACATCTCAGAGTCGGTGACCGAAATTACCTCCAGCAGCTTTGTCATCTCCTGGGTCTCCGCCTCCGACACAGTTTCTGGTTTCAGAGTAGAGTACGAGCTCAACGAGCAGGGACAGGCCACTGGACAACCCATGGTGCTAGGTGAGTGCAGATGTACACGCATACAAAACGAGGGTTTACTCGCGGGAATGCTGCATTGTAATTTGACGTGATTTGCAAAATATGCCAGTACAGTTCACCTCCAAATTGCAAATGCATAGTTTTTCCTCTTACCTGCAGCGCTACTTAGCAATGGAGACTGTTTTGGTGTGAGTTGCAGCATTTTGGAGTATTCGACCAAAGAGAAGAAATCATGACCCAGACACTGAAGATAATCCACAGACCTTGTTGCGAGCAGCTTCATGTAGGAACTATTTTCTTCGCCCGCCAACTGTGTCACTGCGCAGAAGGAAGCGAGCATCTACTCATGGACAAAGGGGCTCAGTGATACGGTTGCCGGTCGTGAAGATCCGACACGAGACAGATCGCAAGATGGTCTTGGGATTATTTTGAGTAACCGAGTCATCATTTTTGGGACAGAGACATCACTGTTGAGTTTTTCATATTATTTTTTTGGGTCGCTTTGGGCACCAAAAGCCGAGTGCCATCTAGTTCTGAGAGTCGGGCAATATTTCCAAAACTCACCAACTTGCACCAAACAATTTAAATGCATATATGTATTTTGTATTTTGGAACTTTTTACGTTTTTAAAAAGCCTTCAGTTAGCTCCTTTTTAAAATATTCAGATCTATGAAATTCAATATGTTGATGCATTTTTTTTTTCTTTTCCTATCAGACTTGCCCCGTACGACTACCTCAGTGAACATTGCTGAGCTTCTGCCTGGGAGGAAGTACACTGTAAACGTCTATGAGGTCACAGATACTGGAGAGGACAACCTCATTCTCACTACTTCACAGACCACCGGTTAGTAGGCACACACACGCAACTTTCCTTCATTCGATGTTCCCATCCGTCTTCTCCGATCTTCCTTCGCATTCTCGTTTAAGGCACAAAAAGTAGAGCTGCTAGGCTGAAATACTGTTTTGCAAGCGGCCCAATGAACACGTGCCAGTAACTACAAATCAAGTGATCCTGTGAAAAAAAAAAGAAAAAAAGAAGAAGCTGTCGTTGTAATTTTCCATCTCACACTTTCACTCCTTTTTTCTTCCACAGCGCCTGACGCTCCTGCTGAGCACGAAGTGGAGGATGTTGGAGATTCTTCCATCGTGATCAGCTGGGATAAACCGCTGGCTCCCATCACTGGTATGTTACGACAATGTGTACACTCGCAAACCAAATTCTAATCGCCGTTACCGCTGCTGTTTTGAACCTCGGCCGTCTTTTCACCCGCGCAGGCTATCGCGTCGTCTACACGCCGTCAGTAGAGGGTGAAAGCACAGAGCTGAATCTCCCCGACACGGCGACATCTGTGACTCTGAGCGACCTCCGACCTGGGAGGATGTATAACATCAGTATCTACGCTGTGGAGGACAGCCTGGAGAGTGAGCCTATCTTCTTGCAGGTCAACACCTCTGGAGATCCACTGCCAGGTAATCGTCAAGTTCTTATGGTTTTCATAATATCTGGAGCTTTCAAAGGTAGAGATGAATACGCAATGGGAAAGTCTGTCCCTTGTTTCCTTTGGCGAGTTGGTGTGCAGTGACCCCCAAAAATCTGCTTCTCCGGGTTAATTCACCCCTTAAATATCATCATTTGATCCCGCGCCCACCCGCTCTGCTCTGCGTTCTGCATCTCGATTGTACATATTGCACTCGTCGTGAGTGCATCCTCCACGACCAACCTGCGAGTCATCCCGCGGCCTGCTTAATGATCTATGTAGACGTTTTCAATTCCCAATACTAGGAGCGAGGAGGTTGCCAGTGGAAAGTGAAGTCATTGAGTTCACAGCTGTTGCACTCTTAGTCTGCTCGACTGGAGTTATGTAAAACTTTTTCGGGCTGCCAGGTCGAACGTGCTGTTGGGCCAGTTTACCAGATGCTGGGGTGTAGTGTGTGTGTGTGTGTGTTTGTGTGATGGAATAAAGACTTGTGACCTAGTTGAGAGTGCGCTTCTGCCATCTTTGGATGGAGAAGAAAAGCCCGCCCCTTTATTCTGGCAGATGAAGGCTGTTCCAAATGGCCTGAGTCTACGCATGAAAAGTGATCCGGGCTGCACTCGCCACCGGATCGGTTGTTTGGTGCTCGCGTCAGATGATATATTATCATATAATCATCAGATGCACACTTGACAAAAGGTTGATGCGCAGCCCAGACAGCTTTGTTTACTCATTACCTCTCTGTTGTCTTTTCATTTCCTCTTTCTCTCTCCATCTTTATGTCTTATTTCTTGCCCAACCGATCCAACTACGGTCTTTTTGTGTTTTTCACTGAACTCTTTCCATCTCTTTACTCCTAATTAAAGACATTTGTGTGTGTTCAGCCGTCCAGTCTGTCCTTTGCACCTGGTTGCACACTTGATGTGATTATGCGTGTTTTCATGATGCGTAACATAAACGCATAAAATTATAGTGTTTGTTTTTCTGCAAAGGTATTCAATGACGTACCAAAGGCTTTATTTTTAAATTAGGTTTTAAATCTGCTGAAAGATAAAAAAAAAACACAGCCATGATGTCATGGAATTATCTCGAGATGCATTTAAATTTAATTTCCCCCAAACATTACCTTGTTTAGAAGATGATTTCCCATTTTAATGTCTGTTTTTAAGGTTATAAAAAGCCATTAACTTATCTGTCTAACAGCGAAGGACTAAAAGTGGGACTTCTATCCTTGCAGCATCTTAACAACCTCTTCTTATCTGAGCTTGCATTTATTAATGTTGCAAGCAATTCCCTCGTAAATGGCCTGTTTCTCCACGCATTCAACTCCATTTCCAACAGCTGCACGAGAGTTATTCCACTTACTCAATGAGAGAACAGACGTCATTCAGAGTTGGAATTTAGCCTGAATCAGCACTGATATAAATCTTCTCTGAAGCGTGTTTCCTGCAGCTTGAGAGAGGGAAAGACATTAATGCACACATGCATCATGGGTACCCACACACACTGAGGGAGCAGCTTTCTTTGGAATGAATAGGATACCACATGTGGACATCTATCTGCTGTTTAATGCTCGTGGTTCTGTCAAAGCAATGTTCTGGTGAATCCTCTGGGATTCATTGAAATAATTGTGACCAAATGTTATTCAACTTAATAGAGATTGAGAACTTTAATGCTAACTTGTTGATTTTTTTTTTCCTGCCCACAGATGAAGTTTCCTCTCCCACAGACCTGCAGTTCTACGAGATTTCAGATAAAAAAATTGTCTTGACCTGGTCCGGCGCAGCCGGCGACATCTCAGGCTACCGGGTCACCGCCGTCCCCGTTGACGAGTCCGGTGCTCCGCAGACGGAGGTGACTCTTCCTGTCATTCAAAACTCCTACGTCGAAGTGTCACACCTGGAGCCTGGAACGCTTTACCGCTTCAACATCTACAGCATTCACGATGGAGAGGAGAGTTTACCGCTTATTGGGGAGCAAACCACAAGTGAGTACGACACATGACAGTGTGACTAAACAGAAGAATCAGATGGTACAAGTTGATTTTCATCCTACAGTAAAACTAGCAGCTGTGTGGGAAGCAATTTAGAGCCTTGTGCTTGGGGAAATTATATGGGACTCTGACATAATGAGCTAAAAATATGGCCGTCAGAACCTTAATTTTATAAACTGTTCATACCTAACCATGTTTACCGACGTCTCTCTTTCTAGAGCCCGACGCTCCCACCGATATCCACTTCACCAACGTGACCGAAGACAGCGCTGTGATGATGTGGTTTGCCCCCCGGGCCAAAATCACTGGCTACCGGCTCTTCCTCACCGTCGAGGGCTCGACCCCCAAGCAGCTGCGCCTGCCCTCCCGCCTCACTCAGTACACCCTCCTCAACCTGAAGCCTTACACGGAGTACACGGCCACGCTCCACTCAGAGCAAGACAACACACTGAGCGAAGGAGAGACGGCTGTGTTTACCACCAGTGAGTGTTTCATGCATGCATGCACGCGCAAACGAACGACAAGCTGTGTGTGAGCTCAATTTTCAGTGCTCACTTTAATCCCAAAATATTAGTAATGATATCAGAAATCAAGACCGATCATTTAAGATGACTAGAGGACGTTATGGATGCTTGGAAAGGCTTTTGCGAGTGGAAAGGTCAAAAACAAAATCTGATGACGCGTTTACTCTCCGTGTGTTTGTAGCCCCACCAATGGGCAACGCTCCTCATTTCAGCACTGACGTGACCGACACCTCCATCGTAATCTCCTGGACTCCAGTTCCCCACATTGGATACAAGGTACACTCACTGCAAACACATAACATTTTCCCATTCTGTCCTTCTCAACAACTGGACTGTGCGACTGCCTTTATATGCACTTCCTTCCGCATGCTTTGGAAAGTCCGTTCCTGTTATTCTTGGTTTAGCGTCGGCCCCATGGAGTTAGATAACAGCGGAACCGCAGACCTCGGGGATGCTGTACATCTGATTGGTCAGAATATGTCACACCAGAGATGAGAATTTTCTGCCGGCTTCCATGTTCTTGGGAAAACATTGACCTCCGACCTTTTACCTCCTGTATCCGCGATCCCTGTCTCTCCCTGACTCTGTGTGCATTCATCTTTTCAGCTGACAGTACGACCCAGTCAGGGCGGAGAAGCCCCCAGAGACGTGACCTCTGACTCGGGGAGTATTTACGTTTCCGGCCTGACTCCCGGGGTGGAGTACACCTACAGCGTCCAGCCAGTGATAGACGGCCACGAGCAGGGAACACCAGTCACACGGCGTGTTGTTACACGTAAGAATAAACTAATGGATATTGACTCTTGCACCTTTTTGTTCTTGTTTTTTTTTTCCCTGTTATTGCCCGCTTTATTTTTCCTCCTCTGACTTGTCTTTTTCTTGTTTATCTTCAGCTCTGTCTCCTCCCACTGATCTCAACCTGGAGTCTAACCCAGGCACTGGAGAGCTCGTAGTCCAATGGAACGGGGCCAGTACACCAGGTACACACACACACACACACACACCTTCGGACAAGATGTGCATGAAAAGTCACTCTGAACATGTTGAAAAAATAAAACTGAATAGTACCCCTCTCCTTTGTGTCCTCGTGAGCTGCTTCTAATCTTCCAAGCATCTCTTTAAACCTTCCCTCTTCTTCTCTTTCTCTCTCCTCCTTAGACATCACTGGCTACAAAGTGACGTGCACTCCCACCAATGGGCAGCAAGGAAACAGTGTGGAGGAGTTCGTGGAGGGGGGGCAGAACTCCTGCACCCTGGAGAACCTCAGTCCAGGAGTGGAGTACAACATCAGTGTTGTTACTGTTAAGGATGATATGGAGAGCACTCCGGTATCAACTACCATTACGCCAGGTGAGTGAGCGGTAAACTCATAATCTAAGGTTTTTTTTTTTTTGGGGAGGGGGGGATTTGTGAGACCAATTAGGGGAGTCGTTCATTATGGCAACAGGTGAGATCAACCTGTCATTCACGAGAGCCTCACCTTTAAATTAACACGTTACGTTGAAAGCTGATATGTTGAAATAACACGTTAGCTTTCAATAATTAACAGATACTAGCTCTATTCTGTCTTACTTAGCTGAGATACAAGGACGGATTTGCAGCATTAACGCACACTTTATCCTGTGTATATATTAAGAACTTTCAATGGA
>OMLP01012937.1:0-19793 GCA_900302685.1 Spondyliosoma cantharus | reverse complement strand
GGAGGTGCCAAAATCCAGTCTGAGTCTTTTTTGACTACGTACAGACAGGAGATGGGAAAAGAAAACTCACTGCAGGATAATTAAAAGAAGCGAGGTATCTGTGAGTGGAAATTTGCTCGTATCAACCACAATCACACACCCTCGGTACCAGGTGTTGCTCGCTATCTTGTGATTAGTGACAAGGTATTCTGGCTGTTTTTTGCAAATAAACCAGCGGTCAAAGTCGCGCAAGTTACATGAGGCGAAATGCACTAATCTTCATGTGTGAACACAGATAGCAACACTAAGGTTGAAGTGAGTTGTTGCAGCTGTCGTACATTTTTTAACCATTTACATTTTCATCTATTAACGTCACTTCAGGAGATCAGTTATTCCAAATGTTTTTTGTGTCATGTCTTTTTTATAGTTAGCCACCATCTTGTGATGATCCTCCTTGGTACCATACATAGACTCATAGACATTAGGCATCCCTTCATGCTGATGCTCTGGCAGGAGTTTATTAAAATGTGTTTATTGGAAAGACTCGGAAAAGTGGGAGAGGGACGAAGGGAGATCATATATTAAGCCTGGAGCTAAACAGCATAGAAGACACTGCATGATTATGAATAATAGCTGAGAGTTACACTGCTTTTCTTGAATAATGGCTGGGAGCTGAACTGCATTGCTGACTTTAATTTGTATGAAAACACACTCTGAGCAATTCCTTCTTCAGATGTGTGCCAAGTACTCAATAAACACATTTGTTAACAGGATTCAAGCAGATTGATTCAACCCAATGCTTTATTATTTGAAGTTCATACGACAGTTACAAACTCTGTGGGTGTAGCGAACCCAAGCCAGACAATGGTGAAGCGTACTGGTTTCTCAAAAGCATTTATTCATGTTCAGCCTTCTTTTTGAACACAAAACATCTGTTGGCCTTTCTTCAAAGAATACCGTAAGAGCTGCAGAAAGGATAGTAACATATAATCAGTAATATACCCAAATAAGCTCTTACAATTAGATACAAAGACGTTAACATGAAACACACATGACGGATAATAGTTACCAAACCACCGTTTTACAGTCAGTCTAACTAAATTAACATGCATTACAATTTCGTGATAAACCAAATATACAGAAAAATACCTTGTTCCCATTCCAGCTAGGCGCTTATATTTTTAATCCTTGAAATCAGAAGAATGCAACCGTTCCCTTCCAGTCCATGTGAGTTTCTGGCGGACTCTGATCGATTAGGCTAATGAAAGCTTCTAATAACACAGCAATAGCGCAGCAAGGTGTCAAAATAAAAGTCATTCACATTAATCACACCTTCAAAACAAGAGCATGTACAAACATGCTTTAAACTAATCACATAAATAGAAGAGGTTTGCAAATGGAAATTAAAAGATTATTAGGCATTACTTAAGAGTATGTTACAGTGGGTCACCTCCAGAGAAACAAACCAACTTTATTGGTGTTGAACAAACAGCATGGTCTATTAGAAGGAAAGTCTTGCACTCAACTGACTCATGTCTCCACGAACACTTTCTTTCCCACGAACGTCCTTTTTGCAGCTATCATTAACTTCATGCCAACAGGTCAGATTTACATACATTAAACTGGTATTGCACTGGTATATATGTAAAGAGTACTACAGTACAAAGAGAGAAAAAAAACATGTGCATTAAATGTTAAACTGGTCTTTAAATTAATTTCCTTATTGCATATAAGTCAGGTTTTCTGTAAGTCACGCCTTGATCATGCCCCTTAAGTCAGCAGAGGGTACAAATTACGTCATGTGCCGGGTACACCAACGGATTGCCATCATCGGTCAGCTCAAGAGGGCACCTGTCGACATCTGTCGTGTCAATATATGTGTCTGAGCTCCAAATTGGTTTATCATTGTCTTTTTATAAGACCAGGTTACAGTCGAGGCTGCATGCCAACAGATTACAGTGCCCTACAGTTCGGCCATAAATAAATAAAGTGCAGCTCCTCAATACCCAAGAAGAACGTGTGATTGAGTGGCCTCAGTCGCTATCCCTGTTAATATCCATGCTGTTGCTTCCTACGCTGACATAACCACACCCCCATTCTCTGTAAGAGAAAGAATGTTAACCGTAAAGAGGAAGCGGCGTTGGCTGGAGTGGGGCTTCGATGGCGTCACGACCCAGGTACACCACCAGATTGCCATCATTGGTCAGTTCGACATGGCACGTGTCGACATCCGCCTCGTTGATATATGTGCCAGAGCTCCAAATGGGTTTATCACTGTCATTGTATAAGACCAGGCTACAGTCAGACTGCATGAACAGGCGGTTTGCACCTGATCCATGAGTGCCTGTGGCCCACTTAGCATTCCCCTCCTCTTCATCGTAAATGACGAAGTTACCATTACCCTGCAGAGCAGAAAATGAAAAATCTGACATTCATCCAAAACATTTCCACCAAAATCTAGAGTGACTGGTCTATTTAGGGGTTAACTTTACACATGCCGGGTAAATACGACTTTTTTAATGAGCATCTGGTTTACTCACCTGGAAAACAGCCCTCCATGCCAAATTGTTGGATCTCAGGAATTCTCCCTTTTCGAGCTTTTCATTTTTGGATAATTTGTTGGTGGTCATGATTCTGCAACAGAAAGCAAGCTTGTTGGATCTTTGTGAAACACTGAAAATGCACTGAAAAAAGATGCTTTGTCAGTCGGTAAGTAGGCTCTTGGGTTGCACACCGCCAGTGTTTTTAATTTACTAAATCATAGTTCGACATATGCAGCTATCATAAACTTCAGGTTATATTTACATACATTAAACTGCTATTGGACCGGTATAAAAGTAAAGAGTACTACAAGCATCAAAATCCTACCCCAGTCAAACAGCAAGCAGAGGAAAAGGAGTGAATGCAAGAGGTTGAATTCAGTCCATGTTATATGCCTGAGCCGGGGGTGGAGAGAGAAAGGCAGCAGGGAGAGGGGAGTGACCACTCCGGTCCGGTTCAACTTGTATGACTTCAACAAACATCACAACATGCAGTAGAGTCTGTCTGTCTGCTTAGATGACTTGAAACTGTAAATAAATGACTCGAGAGTCAATGTAGACTTCTGGTGAGTTGACCTGATTTGAGGCATGATCACTCAAATGACTTGTTTGTGTTTACCATATGTTTGATTTCCATGGATGTTTATTCAAATAGAGGTTGGACATTTTGATTGTTGTAGACTGGCTGTCAGTATTTCACTGTGTAAAAGTGATGAGAAGGAGATGTTTGTACACTTCACTAATAGCTGGGAGCTGAACTGCATTCTTTCTGTAATGAAGGAGGCTAAACTGCATTGCTGGCTTTAATTTGTAGACACACTGAGGTCACGTTTGTAGGTGTTTAACAAACAGCAAAGTCTGTCAGAGGTCTAACCTTGTGTTTAAAGGCATGAAGGCAAATGTATGGTTTAGCATGTTTGGCATGCATAGTGTTGTTTTAGGCTATTTTACAGTATTTTCTGGTAAGTCTTTCACTGCAGCCGCTTCACAAGAGAAGCCGTCTAACACTGAGCATTGCTAGTTTTTACAGATGAAAAATATCAGTAATGCATGGAAGATGTGAAATACTTGAAAGATTATTGAGACATTGTCACTGCACTGAAGTGCTGGCTTCAATTTGTATGGAGAATCAGCTGAAGTGGTATGAAGTCTTGAAAAAGTGGGAAAAGGTCTAATTAGTATTAATGCAGCGTAAACACTGAATAAAAGTCATAATTTATGAAAGATGTGAACTATTATAAGGTTTGAATGGTGGTCCTGCATAAAAGATACAGAGATGAATAGATGGAAAAGTGGACAAAGGAATGAGAAACAGATACAATGTGTGCAGGAGCTAAACCACATTTCCATACGAATGTTTGGAGCTAAACTGCACTGCAGGCTTTAATGTGAATGGAGATACACTGAGATGAATTCTGTGGCTTTGCAACAAATAGTCTTTCAGAGGCCTAATCTTATCTTTAAAATCATCAAGACAAATTTATGGTTTCCACAACATGTTGAGTGTCCATTGAGTTATTGTAGATTTAGTTTCTGGGAAATCTTTTACTGAAGCTGCTCCACAAAGACTTGTTTGTTGTTTGCATTGAACTTAATGTTGGGTTGTCATATTTTAAAGTTTGTGGCTGTATTTGGTGAGGCTCCCTGAACACTTAAAAATCTTTTTGTTAAGACTATGTCATGAAAGTACGTTTGCTAGTTTGATTTCTTTGTATGGGATTGTCCATTATTATTGTTTGCATATATTAGTGCAGTTAGCAAGGCTGAACGCAGCTGACCAAATTTGTATGTGAACAATAACCGATAGAGGGGCTGAGAAAAATATTTCAATGGCAGAAACAGAGTTTTGTCGTGGGCTGTGATAATTGTGACCTGGTAATAAGTTTATGTGGAAAGGTAGTTAAAATTTAGGTATGTGTATGAATAAAGACAGAGGCGAGGAAGGGGACCACATCACTTGTAGCTTGCCTTGTCGTTTCTCTGTGCTTTACAGGACAACATACATACCTACAGGCCTCACGGGTTAACTCATCATTTGGTAATCATTCACACATAGTTTAATCACGTTGTGAGAATGTAATTGTTATTATTTATTATCAGCTGTTATACAATAAGACACAAGGTAACGATAACTTAAGTCATAGAATTACTCTTACTTACTAACTGTCAATAACTTTTCCAATGCATTGACTCTAATTATTAACCATTAGCAAAGTCTGTTTTATTTTAAATTATTTTAAAGCAGCCTCTTTTACATTTACTTTGATTTAACAGTGTTTCTAAAACATACTGCGCTTTTTAGAGCTACATTTCGATGACCAGATTTGTTTTATTAATCCTCTACTTCTACTGTTTTTCTGACACAGCATTGCAGAGATTCTCCAAACACTCATCGTGAAAATCAGTTCACCTTTTGACATTTTGTAAAACTTTTTTTTTATTAGTGTATAATTGCTTGGAACTGTGTGTATGTAACCTTAAAATGAGTCCTGTATGTCCACAGAGGAAGGGAGTCGTCTTCCACAAAGTCCCCTTCATTTGGTTTAAATCTGCAACCTGCTCACTAGATGTCACTAGATCCTTCACACTGTTCTTCCAAGAAAAGACGAGCAATTTCTGAAACTGGTTTCAGTCTCCACAACCCTGTAATGAATAAAATAGTTTCCACAAACCTCCTTTCTATCAAAACATTGAACAATTAACACTGAGGCGTTACACTTTTGAAGTTCGGATCCTTCACTATTATTTGATATTTTAATAAGAAGAGACAGAGACAGATCTTCACTGACTGATTTTTTTTAAACCAAATAAACTCTCTTTGTTTTCATGACTGAATAAAACGAGTAAACAAATTTACCTTGAAGGAAACCACACTGTTGGCTGTTAACAGACTATGACTGTGACCCATAAAATAACATATACATTCTTGCAGAAACTTCTAGACTGCAAAAAAAATTCATGTTTTCTTTTTTTTCTTCTTTTTTTTTACTTAACTAAAAACGTGGCTAAAATCACGCAGCTTATCAACTTGATATGTTACACAGCAGAGACATATTTTAGTCTCATCATAGCTCAATACAAAGAGAAGAAAACAACTCATTCCTGCGATGTTCAATTTCCTTTTATTTGATCCCAGTTAACGTAAGATGATGACAAACATCACTTCATGCCTTTGGAGTCAGCAGAGTTCCAGATCTCCTCATTCTCCCTGTGCAGCACCAGTTTGCATTGCATTGCATTTACGTTTGCATATTCTGTGTACTCACCTGGAAAATAGCCTTATACTCCCTATTGTTGGAGATCAGGAAGTCTCCCCTGCGGAGCTCATCATGTTTGGACAAGAAGTTCCTGCTCATGATTCTGCAACAAAAAGAAAACCTGTGTTGTATCTCTGTAAAACAATCAAATTATACTAAATCCTGCATTTCTATGAGTTGGTTTGCCAATTCAGTTGTGCACCACTGTTGATTTAATAACAATAATCCTTATGCACCTGTCATAAACCTCATGCACAGATTTAACAGTGACAACTCTTGCACATATGAATGCATCCGTCAGTATAAATGTATAGAGTACTTACAGGCTTGAATGTCCCACCACAGTCCGAGTGTAAGCAGAGGAAAAGGAGTGATGGAGAAAAACTTTAACTTCACTTTTATAGGCCCTGATCTGGGGGTGGAGAGAGGAGGGCACAGAGAGGGAAGTGTATTCCTCCTCTTTGTCTCATCAGAACGTAATGTTCCAGTTCTATAGCATAACTGCGGCAAGTATTTTATTTGTTATGTATTTATCAGTGCGACACCTCAGTTGCCTCCCAATACTGAGGCTGATATGCAAAAGAAAGTTCTCCAGTGGCTCTACCCATCAGTCGGTAGAGTCATGCACGAGCTGGTCCTGAGGCTGTCATTATTGCCCGCTATGTGATGAAGGATGTGTGTGACAAATATGAAAGCCTTTCACTTAGTTTGCCAAACCTATTTAAAGGTCAACTTTGTATGAAAGTGTTTTTTTTCACCCTGTCAGATACTGTTGCTTTGGGATGGCGACCAACCCGACCTACAATCCCAAAGCGTCAGTATCTGACA
The DNA here is from genome assembly GCA_900302685.1 of Spondyliosoma cantharus. NCBI lineage: Eukaryota > Metazoa > Chordata > Actinopteri > Spariformes > Sparidae > Spondyliosoma > Spondyliosoma cantharus. The sequence continues at coordinate 13,189 of OMLP01012937.1, read as the reverse complement.
GGTTGAAAAATCAACTTTCTTACATAGAGGACCTTTAAATTCTGAGCAGGCTTTACTATTCAAATACCCCAACCTTTGTCCATTTGTCCACCGCCCCATTCAGGGAGAGACGGATTACGTAACAGGGAGATTTTTTTTCTAATCACACAAAAGTGCCTTGTTGGCTCCCTCTGCTTCCCTCTCTCTGTACATTGTCTCCAAGTTCCTATCAAGGCTTTCTGTGTCCAGAAAGAAAGTACGGGCTCTGAAATGTACTTAAAGTAGAAAAGTAAAGCTACCTCAATCTCACGTCATGTTAATACAATTCAAAGATCATTAAACTTAAAGGTGGAATCAGCAGGATTGATCCGAGCTTTTTGTAAACTCAAGGCTAGTTGATCGCTGAGTCTCATTCCCAGGACGTCAAATACAGACGTTTTTTGTTAGTAGAGTGTCCCGAGCAGCAACAAACTGAGAAAATAAGACAATCCAGGCAGAGGGCTGCAGGGTCTCTGCAGATACGAGACACCATCACGCCTTTTCTCCCCATTCCAGTCCCCCTCTCTGTCTCTTACCTGTCTTGTCGTGTCTTTTACATCGTTTTGTCTTGCTGCATCTGTCAAGCATGATATGAGCTGATAGATTGAAATCAGTCCTGTGATGCATAGATAATGGATAACTTACTTTGAATGCCTTAAAATAAAGTGACAAGCCTGTTTTGAAAATGTGAGGAGCAGAAAGTGCTGATGTTTCTGTTTAAATATATATTTAAATATATTTAAAAAAAAGTTGCCAGAAAAAATGCTAACTAAGACCTTTTCTGCAAAACCAGAGAAAAGGTTTCTTTATGTTGGAACTTTTAGTTTTATAAGGGTCAATTTTCGATTTCTCTCTTGGCACAGCATTGTGTTCATGCTCTGGTTAGGTTGAGGCATCAAAACCACTTGCTTATGGTTAGGAAGAGATCGTGGTTTGTCAAAAATAAAGGTATCTGCTTCAGTTGCCACAAACACAGCTTGAAATGTCTCAAGCGATCCATAAAAACAAATGGTTTTGTCACCACAAACATGGCTATGAATGACCCAGGTTCCTGTGAAAAATATTCAGTTTTGGTAGCAAAACATGGCAGGAAATTGTCCCAAGTTCTGCTTGACAATATCCAGCGGGGAGAGAGCCAAGATGCTGAATTTCTAGAGCGTGTGGCCTGTAGTTTAACGATTACAAATACCAGAACGGAGACTCAAGCTGTGGTCGCCCATTTTGCAGCCTCATCATCTGCACGTCAACCCAGTGGTGTAGTCTACATGATACACAGGTATATGCCATATACCCACTAATACACTAACACTATACGCTCTGGAATTTACATATAACCACTTAAAAATACCTAAGGATATATAACAACATAGTTTTGACAAAAATTGCACTTCACCCAGTAGTGAACTCGAATAGATATATAGAATAGGATATCAGGGCAAGCCAGTCAGGACCAGAGTAGGACAGGTGGGTCTCTAACAAGCCTGCACACGACACAAGTGAAATGCCACACAAAAAACAAAACACGTTCTTTCCTTTTTTTTTATTACACAGTGTTACATCTGGAATACAGTGAATTCACAAGCAGAGAAGTAAGTAAAGTCTCACAGCAGAGATGAGCTTATAGTAAGGTTGAATCACCAGCTTTTGAAGAGAGATTTCCTCTCTTTGTATTTTTTTATATAATAAATGGCTCCTGGAGGAGAAATCTTCAGGAAATGAGTCAAAGTTACCTCACTCCAGTGAAATAAGCAAGCAACGGGTTAACTACAGATTCGTTGGCTACATGTTATGAAGAATGCCATTTTTGCTGTAACGTTGGATTGTTGTTTTTTAGCCAGTAGACACGGCCAACAGTGTAGGAGCTCCACTGTTGTAAGTCATTTTTTTGCAGTGATCCATCCTGGCTGTCCTCATGTCCTGAAACAAGAGAGGAAACATATTCAGAAGTCTGTTCGGGCAGGAAGCAACGCCATAGTCTGCACCGATTTCACCATTTACACCAAATGTATTAGAGAACACAATATATTGACTTTAAACATGTCAATACTGTTAACGGTAACTAATAAAAGCTACTTCTTTGTCGTCTGTGGAGAAAGTCCTCAGAGTCCTTTTAAAAAAATTTGCGCACTGTATACGACTTGTGAAATACTGTGTACAACAAATTCTCAATCATTTGGGCATTCTTGTTAATTCGGCAAATGATATACACAGAGTTATTTCTTTCCTTATGTGAAAACGTTGTATCGGTTTGCTCCAGCGTTCGATGTTGGTGTATAATTGCATAGAGAGCGGGGAGGGGAAGTGAGAATCGATCACAAGAGGTCACTCCAGGCGCACGTCGAGACGCCTGTAAATGCCAGGCATGAACTGACAGGCCTGAGGATGTCCACTTGTGATCGGCTCACTCAGGATGGACGTTGATGCCAAGTGTGAACAGCCTCTGTGTGCAACTTGATTTATGAGGCCAAAACCACTTGGTTAGGAAAAGATCATGTTTTGGCTGATTTGGTTCGGTCGCCACAAACAAAGGACTCTGTAAAAAGACTTTGAAATGAGTTGATTGATGAGTGCTTCATACAGATTAAGAGGTGCAAGAGATCTGAGTATATTGAATATTTTAAAAAGCAAAAATGTAGGTTAAAAGCATACAGGGAACTGGGAACAACCTCAAGCACCACCTTCTAAAACATTGGAGAAGGAATAAAGCGTGTTGTCCTGGAGAAGAGCTATATATGATCTAACCTGATGCATGTCATCAGAATTCACAATCATAGGCGGTAATAACACGACCGGACATGAATACCTGCGTGAGTCTTGGTTTCTGGATGCAGTGAACATACGGCTTGGGGCTCGGCTCTATCTGGTCCTCTACAGCTTTGTAGCAAACTGCACAGTCCATCAGCGGCTGTGAGGTAATGATGAGAGATGAGAAGCAAGTGTGAGGATTTATGCTGGAGATGTTTTCGGTACTGCGCAGTGCATAGATTAGAAATGCTCTCTCACTCTGTCGTTCCTGAAGGGGCACGTCTGAGGGTTCGAGTCGTTTGTTCCTTTGGCGCACCTGGTGGGCTTCAGGTAGAAGTGGTGGTAAAGGTATCGCACCCCGAATCCAGACTGCAAGAGAGCAGAGGATCATGAGTCAGTCAGAATATACTTAAAGGTGCACTACGTAGTTCTTTGGGAAGGAATTTTAATGAGAAGAGAAAGAACTTCATTTTGTATAAACAAACTAAATAAACAAACTCTCTTTGTTTTCATGATTGAATAAACAAGCTGGCCTTAAAGGACAACACAGTTTGATTCTGTTTTACTTTGTTTACATGTGGCGGACCCTGCCACCTTTCTATCTTCAAACAGTATTCTGGGGACCTCATTTTCATCTGAGGAAAACAACATAGTGTCCCTTTAAGGTACCTTGAGTAAAAATACTGAGTTTGCAGAATGGCCCATTTCATAATCATATATAGTAAATCATAGGAGCCCCTCAGGACACCTGAAGAAACTCCAGCTCACATGACTGTGTCATGTGCACACGGGATGGTATCGTGTGCGGATTCTACAATAAACAGCAGGAACACCCACATGCTTCTGGGGCTCAAACTAGTCACGACACTGAGCCACTACACAGTGAACAACAGCCAGGAGACACTGAGGGAAAGACAGCGATAGGGGAAAGAGATGTAACTGAAGATCATCGAGTTCAACATATGAAAACAAAACTGTTTTTAACCGATTTCATCATTTACAGGAAAAACTTTCCCACATGAACTCGATATTTTGGGGTTTTCACAGGATAGTTTCTGTTGCACGTGATATAAATCCTCCACACTGGACTTTTACAACTCAAAACAAACTTACAATCTTTTTTAAAAAACACACACACACAATTCAAATTAATAAACTTATTCATTTCTTCCCTTTTTCTTTTTTGTCAGGACGCCTAATTTACATTCTTAAGACAGGATGTATGATCAGTTTCGACCTCAGACATCAGCTCACATTTACCTTAACAGTAAAACATGTTGCGTGCAGCTGTTTCACATTTCCATGGTGGCTTTTTTCCAAGCCAACGACTGATGAAAACCATAAACAGCCACTCCACACGCTGATAAATGTCAGATTCATTGTGAAGCCTGGTGGGAAGGTGGTGTCATTTCCTTCACCCGAACATTGCAGCAAAAGCCCACTTTATCTACCATTTCTCTTGGCGAAACCAAACTGCACTTGACCCGAAACAGATGTCTAAACAAGTATGAGCTAGAATTCCCTGAGGGCGAAATGAGAGTGCCAAACTCTGACTGCGTATTCAGAAGGTAAAACTGAAAGCAGGACATATCTGAAGCAGAACCACAGTCATTTTTCATATTTATTTGAGGATAATCAAACATTTGGCTGTTTAGTTTTAAGCAAATAATTTCATGTTCTTGTTGGGACTTCCAGGTGAATGTTTGTTTAAAATCTGCTGTGCCTTCACGGCCCAATAATTTCAATTGTAGCTGCTATGAATGGTGGAACATGTTCTAACACAGAAAACGTCAAATCAGACATCAACACCTCGAGAGCTGCCAAGAGGACTTTGTTAGGTTTACCTCTATCTCTGACTTGTCCAGACTTCTCAGGAAGCGAAAATGGTGGTGCACCCCGGCATGAGAGTTGAGTTGCTCTAAAGCCAGATCCACCCCACTCTTGTAGTGATCAGGCAGCTCGTTGTAAGGATCCTGTGCCTCGGCAGAGTACAACACAGCTCCCGCACAAACCAGAAACAGCAACCCAGCAGCCATCTTCCCTCGAGTGTGTGAGGAGAGCAGCTCGGCTCAGAGGGTGAACACCCTCCTCTCCCCGCAGGATCAATACCCACCTCCAAAACAAGTCCTATTATGGCTGTGTGAATCACAAGAGGAACTCATCGCAGTGACCATTAACGGGCCCGCTGCCAGGACAGTTTACTTCTTATCTCCAAGTTCCCGTAAAACCCCAGGGGATTCTGATTCTTCTTAACAAGACACATTCTCAGCGGGGGGCGGGGGGGGCTGATTTTGACAGAAGAATTGCCAGACTTGCACTCATATTGTTAAATGTTACCACAAAGGACACTTGGAGGAGTGATCCAAGTCCTGGAAACAAGCCCACAACATGTTATGAAAAGAGTTTGGCCCTGGGACAAACATAAAGGTCAGCGGTGATCAGCGGGGGAATGAACTCTTGGCTCCGCTTCATCAGCTCCCTTGTTGTTGCGTTTAACAGGAAACTGGGTCACTTATAGGAAATGAGGGTTTTCTTTGTAAGACTTCTCATGACTACTTGCTGATGCATGTAAGTCAGTGGCCTCTGTGGGAGGAAGTACTCAGATGCTTCGCTCAAGAAAAATCTTCATCTCTAAGCGGTGAGTGAATCGCACAGAGAAAAAGACACCGCTGGAGTGTTTACAGGTACAAAAACACAAATGTATGACTTTTTCCACTGATTTGGGTGAAACTGGATCATATTTTATGGAGAAAATGTTTTCTGGTTTTCTCTCTGATGGCCCCCGACTGCTCTGCCTGAAACCGTCGCTGAAATCTCCCAATGTTAAATAAATATAAGATTCCTGGATCCGTCCTTTTAATTCTGATCCACACCTGAAGTTACGGGGGTCTTTTTTGGGCAGAGACTGATCCTGCATCCAAGTTTTGTGGACATCCATTCGGTAGTTTTGGTGTTAACCTGCCGACAAACCAACAAACTACTGAATAAAACAAATGGATGTAGGTGAAAATATAACCTCCTTGGCGAAGGTAGAAAATGAGAACAAACCACATATTCATTTTTGATCACTTTGAAAACGTTACTGTGATGGAAGTTTTGTACTTCATGAAGAGAGATGTGAACTGAAGTCTTACACAGGAATGTTCAATGTAACTGTTTAACGTGACTTAACTATTTTCTTAAGCGCAGGAGGGCATACATTAGTAATTATCAGAGTGAAAACACACCCACAGAGTCAGATAAATATCATGCTTTTCTCCGAAGACATAGAGTCTTCACTTTGTAACGTTGTTGCTCTGTGAATGCTCCTCTTGTACAAGATTAAAACTTGACTCCCTGACTCCATAGATCAACAGTAGGCTGTGAGTGTGAGCAGAACACCAAATACAGTCAGTTTGCTAGGAAGAAGATTAATATTGAACTCTAGTCCCAAATAAATGTGCTGTTAATCGAATTAGATACAACAAGATTAACCTAAAAATTATTTTATTTTTTTTAATCTGGTGATATCTTGTATTTTTCCGACTATGATCAAATCGAATGAAAAGACCAAATACATCAACGTAGCGACCCATTCGCAAGTCATGTCTGCATAGTAACTTCTTCCTCTGCCGCAGATCTCCAAAAATCATTGCACACAAAGTTGAAACTGGCTTTTGTTTCTTATTTTATTTCCACATACACGCTGCCCTGCTGCCCTGCTGCCCTGCTGCCCTGCTGTAAATATTCACTCTACCACCAACTGTGCATTAATCCACAGCTAAAAATAGTCCCTAACGAATGTGCTATTTTCTGTCTTCAGTGGGCAAAAATGGGCTGAGTACTGGGGATAGAACGTCCACTGAAGAGCCAGAATGAACGTTTCGGAATGTCTTTTTTTAGACGCCATTCCAACGTCTATTACAGACGTCGCTTGCGGCTCAACATGAAATCTTTTTTTGACAACATTCAGATACTAAATATGTTTTAAATGTCCACAGACGTCCAAAAGGGGTCTGAGCCAGATGTCCAGATATTTAACCGGTTTTAAACGTCCACAAAAGTGGGTCTGGACTGACTGACATGAAACAAGCATGATCTGAACGTCTCCCCGACATTGAGTGTTTAGTGGCAAACTACAAATCACTTTGAGACGGACCAACACATTCTTGGTTTTGGCCTTTTTTACAGGATTTGTTAATACTGAGATCTCACCGGCCTTATTTTTTCAAATACCGACCAAAAAGATTGAAATTGAAAATACTCATTCCATATTAGTGTACACAAAAACTGAAACTTTTGATTCCCCACAAATTAAACTTTATTGACACTCCTGTAAAACAAATTCGACATGCTATTTATCTTTTTGCATGAATTGCTGAAGATGTGACACAGAGAACTCACTCAGATGTGATCAGAAATTATTAACAATTAACAATGACACATGTGCTTTTAGTTTGAAATGCTGATAGAGATGGCTCCAAAGCAGCACAAAGAAATGCTGATAGATGTAAGAAATCACTCTGTTCCTGTTGCTGCAAGGAGAGTGGGAGATCCACTGCTGTAACCCATGCGGTTGCAGTGCTCCACTCTGGTCGTCTTCATTTCCTGTGGTTCAAGAAAGAGAAGTGAAGGCAAAACGGAAAAATGTCAGCAACAATCCTGTGAAGTCGTATTGCATTTTTGCTGCGAGGATTTGTCATAGAAGTGAGCAGACTGACCTGCGTGAGGGCCGTTTTGTGGACACAGTGAACGTATGGTTTGGGCTCCTGTTCAATCTGGTCTCTGTACGTTTTGTAGCAGACTGCGCAGTCTATCAGCGGCTGCATGAACGCACACAAACAAAAAATGAGTCAGGGCAAGCTCCTCGCCCTCCAAATTCCACATTTTTTATGAGTTCAGGGAACACAGCTCGAGGAACCAGCCATAACTCACCCTGTCGTTTCTGAACTGACAGCCCGTGGAGTCGACCGTTCCCTTGGGACAATTGGTGGCTTTGAGGTAGAAGTGGTGGTAGATGTAAATCGCGTCGAAACCAGGCTGAAGGAAAGAGAAAAGGGGGAGAATTACGAGGGGGAACAACTTGGGACTAACTCGAGGAGTTTTCTCTTATAAGTCACATTCTCTCCACATTCTTGGATGATTAAAGCCTTTCCTGAGTATTTCGCTCACAGCAGATCCCAGGATAATGAGCCCCAGCACAACGAGAGATAAACACACTGATTCTGAAATCAAGACACACTGGAAACTACCTGAATGTCCGACTTGAGGACAGTCCTGAGGAAGAGAAAATGATGCTGGATTCCAGAGTGAGAGTGGAGCTTCTCCAGGGCCAGATCCACTCCTTTCTTGAAGGATTCAGAGAGATTATCGTAATTATTCTCCTGTGCATTACAGGAGCAGAGCAAGGCTCCGGTGCTCAACAGCAACAGCAAAACAGCTGCCATCTTTCTCCCTCTGTCTGTAACAATGAGGGCGATGGGGAACGGTGCAAAGGTCCACCCACTTTCTGACTTTCCCTCTTTCTTCCTGGGAGAGACCAGCGTGGAAACACACAGCTGTCTGCCTTTACAAAGACTCCTCAGTCCTGACGATGTTGATTCACAGCCATCCTCAACACGAGAAGTTAACTGTGGTGGTCCTGAGAGCTCTTTGCACGAAACACACGTAAACAGAAAATACCAATTTGAAGAGATAAGGAGAAAACATGTCCAAACACGCAGCACAAACAGAAAACACATCCGGATACAGAAACGCTGCCATTCACACAAAACAACAGAAGTGTAGTCCTGGTGTGTTCAGTGTTGCCAGATCAGCCTGTTTTGGTGTCGTTGTGCAGAGTAAAATGGGGTGTTTTTTAAAAAAATGACAGTATATTAAAAATGTATTTGTTGTGTTTCTACGGAAGCCTTTTGTTGCCAATATCATCATCATTATGACGTTATAACACGAAAGGTTTATTGTTAATATGAGAAGTTATTCCTGTTATAACAACATATTGCCTCATTATTACCACATGATTAGAAACTGTTCTTCTAATAATACACTATATATTGAAATGTATCAAACATTAAATGGTCTAGACTCGTCAACTCTACAACAAAACCACTACAGAACAAAAAGAAAATACCACAATGTTCATATTTAATATCATGTTATTTTCATAAATAATTAGAAATCAGCTTTATGATTATACAAAGTATCTTTGATTGACCAGAATGTGTCCAATCTGCTTTTAAGAGTTAACTGAGAGCTCACACCACAGCTTCTGGAAGTTCCATGATTTTACAGCATGAAACACCTTAATGGGAATATTAATTTTTAAGGGTTCACTATGAATGCATACTTATTATTCATAAAGAGGGCAAAAGGCTTTATTTCATAACAGTAAGTTATCATGTTGGTCTAACAGGACAAATAGTATTTTTCTTTTTATAACGTGATGAGTTCGTATTTCGTAAGAAGCTGGAATATCTTGTTTTAGCAACAGACCTTTCATGTTATAATGTGATACTGATCCACTTTACTCCTTTGCTAGCGATAAGCCAATTTCTATGTTTAAAGTATATTTTCAGTATTTGTTTTCTGTGTTTCCTAATATAGCGTGAAAATGTGTTGCTATAACATGAAACGGTTCATGTTCCCACAAATAGTTATCATGTTATAATGGAAAACATTTCACATTCCAACAACATTAAAACTACATTGTGATGGCAAAAACAAGACGCTTTTTATAACCTGTAAAAAAAAAAAAAAATGTATTTTTATTTTGTAACAATATGTAATCTCTTTTTCATGTTATAATGTGATATTGATCCACTTTTCTTTTCCATGCTTGTGTGATTTGCAGCACATTTCTATATTTAAAGTGTGTTTTTTTGTCTCATTTGATTCTAACGGCTGTGTTTTAAAGATCTTTCCTTCATCTGCTTTTACGTCGCCTATTTGCATGTGTTTGCCAAGAAAAACAAGAGAGAGCCACAGCCAGGATAAATAGAAAATAACTTTTTTTATTTGTCATCAATATTTCAACCATTAATGTACACGGGAACATCAGCAACATCCTCTCGGACTTTGTATTGCTTGAAATGGAACAACATATTGTATCAGCAATTCACGACTTTGACAGATACTTTGGCATACACACACTGAACCTTCACTCCATCCACAGGCACGATGAGCAAACATAAAACCGACACTGTGCTTCTCATCGGCCACCTCCTTCATCGCCCGTGGCCGTGATGCAGCCGAAAGCTTCTGTGACCAAATAAAATCTTCAAAAACAGCAATAATCCCTCATATTGCGACAGATAAATAATGCAGAGATGTCTGATTCATGAGTGTCTCGAAAGTGCAAACTATTGTAACATGCGTGTCGTCCTTACAAACACGACAGACACTTGTGGCTGATCGCTTCGTGGTCCCGCAGGCACTTTGAGACTTCGTGCACCTTTTCGTGACACCAAACAGGCACAAGATCACAACGACAGTCGGGCTGAGATGGGACAGTATAGAGATTGGTAAAGTGGTGTCTGAAATACACACTTGAGAGTAACAGAGGCCCGAAAATTTAAGTTATTTGACACAGTCAAAGCTTTAACCAATCTATGTCACACTGATACAACATGACACAAAACAAAACAAAAACCACATGTATATATCTTTTTTTAAAATCCTTCCCTCTCAGTGATGCATGATTATTGAGATTGTCTACACAGTTTGTGTGGAAAATTTGGTCGACCAAGTTCACGAGTGTGCATGAAATGTTTAAACAGTTAGTCGATGCCCCACCCCACCAAAAGAAAAGCAAAATTATGATAATGAAAGGAATGTTTTACTGTGAAATTGTGTTAATTTAGGCTAACAACAATGTTAGGAGACGTGAGATTGCTGAACTGCAGCTTATTAATCTGATCACAAAACTATTTACACGAGACATTTGGCACTCAGACAAAGTAAATTACAGTGATTCCCATAAATCAACCACACCAAGCGAGACCTCTAAACAAACTACATTAGTACATTAGTGCCCTAATCATGTGCGTGGAGACATTTAGAGTATATTTATTATGCCACTGTGTTAATATCCGTCTTAAAAAAAAAATGTGTCATGAACTTGATATCCTGGCGTTAGTGTGATGAGAAATTGCATTTTCATGTACAGTACTGCTTCTTTTTTTTGGTACAGTCCTGCAAAATCTCCCTCTGCTGGTAATCTTCATTCAATGCAGGTACAGAATTTGACATAAAAGCCCAACTGTCATCTAAACTGAGCACAAACAAAAAAAATGTACGGTTAAAGGCTAAAATCAACCACAGAAATTCATTTAAGTAGCGAACTACAGCAACACTGATTCTTTTAAAGAGGACACTAAACTCATGTTACTCAAATAATAATGATTACATAAAATACAGTCATTGTTCAGATTTTGGTAAAAAGTGCTACGAGCTTTTTCGGGAGGCGGGTAAAGTGATCGCTGTCTACAATAAGACAGAATGAGGAGAAAATAAACACCTCTCAGTATACCTTTTTATTTCCTTCATAAGGCGCTTAGTGAGCTTAAAACATGAAAAAAAAAAAAGCGACAAACTTGAACAGCAAATAACTCAGCAATGTTAATATAAAAGAATAAATCCCATATATCCTCCACATATTCAATGTGAATCAGAGCAAACTTTCAGGGCTAAAAATTAATCGGTCAAATCTGCAAATCTATTCTCTACTGTAAATCGCATTTCATCTTGAGCTCGAGATCACATCGCTTGATTTGGAATCTCTTGTCCCCTGAAATATGTATTTTAAAAAACTATATCATGAATGAACACGCGGTATCTGTTCGATTCTCCTCGCCCCCGACAGTCTGACAAAAAAGTCTGACCAAAGTAACAACCAACCAGACTTGCGACATGCTGCACGTTCACGCGTCAGCGCTGCACAGTGATGTGGTGTCAAAATGCGAGTGTTTCGGGTTTGAAGGACTCATTGGTCGGCAGAGTGATTGACAGGTGTTTTGGTGTCTTCTAAGAGGAGTTGAGTGGTAATACGAGGGGCTTGTTGCGGGTTACATGGGCATGTGCATCTCCGAGTACTCATCGTGACAGTCGCGCTCGTCAAACTTCGGCTCTGCGTCGTCCGCATCCAGCTGGAGGAGGGAGAGGACACGTCAGGATTAGTGACGATAGGTGTAGTTACTAATTATAATAATGCATTTCCTAGTTACGAGTTACAAAGAGCTTTACATGCAACACATCAACAAAGATATGAGGAAGTAAGAAGTAATTGCAGTGGTAATTGCAAGTTTAAATATAAACAGCAGACGGTGCAACACGGGGAAGTAAAATAAGTAAAACATGGATTAATAAAAAAATTATGTCTGATGATCTTAGGGTCACTAGTCAATTTTCAGTTTAGTCTACTAAAGAAAATTTTAACATTTCACAAAAATGCTAAAGATTGAGAAGATACAGGAATTAACTCTGTATCTTTAATGCCAAACTCATAGCATTCACATTCTATAAAGTAAGTATAAATGTAAAATATTATTCAATAAATAAAATAAGATGACATAAGGGTGAGTTATGACGTCGCTGCAGCTGTGGCTGTGGTGCAGGTGTGTAAAAAAGTAATGCAGTGCCCTCCTGTGGTGAACTTACACATGCCATCTCTCTGGTGGTGAAGATGCGGCGCAGCAGGAACATCTTGACGGGGACGGTGAGGATGAGGACGAAGGGGAAAGCCAGCGACGCCTGGGTCGACATCACAGCCCACAGGGCCCCCAAACACACCAGCTGGATGCCGGTGAACAGATGCATACGCAGCGTACGGACCTGGAGGAAACAGACATCAGAAAGTTTGAGACAAGATAATGATCTTAATATGCCGTTCCAGGGAGAAACAACTATTCAGAGACTTTGGGGTTTATTATATATAAAGTTAAAAGATTAGTCGATAAGTCACTGATTAATCATTGAGGTCAGTTACTGAGCAAAAGAAAAAGTACAAGTACCCCAAAAAAATTAGAGTAATAAGAGTAATTAGTTACTTGAACCTCTGCCTCTTACCTTGCGCACGTAGGTGTGGTCAGGGTGATACTTTGGTGGCATGAGCAGCAGCATCATCCGTTCTGTCAGCTGGATACCATTAAGTGACATCACACCCATGTAGAGGAAGATGCCAAACAGCACTGCCAGAGGGATCTGACGTAGCAGGTCGCCGATCACAATCGACATACCTGTGCAGAGGAGGGAAATTAAAAAATGTACATTTTCTAAATAGATTTTGGCTCCAATAATCGGAAAGAGCATTGGTGACACTCACCAACCATGATGGCCACCAGGAGCCCGGTGACCCTCTGCTCCTTCACCTCCTGGATGCGAGGCTTGTCTCCGGGGGCGACGGCCTTACTCATGACAGTCAGCGCGTTGACGTGGGTCACCGAGCGGACGG
>OMLP01012936.1:22302-36084 GCA_900302685.1 Spondyliosoma cantharus | reverse complement strand
TCTTTCTGTCTGTGTATCTTTCTGTCTGTCTCTCTCTGTGTCTGTCTGTCTGTCTGTGTGCGAGCCTGCATGCCTGTCTGCGTGCGTGCCTGTCTCCCTGTCTGTCTGTCTGTCTGCATGTCTCTCTGTCGTCTGTGTTGGCCCAGTTGGTCTGGGTTGCCACGGTGATGGTCACCGCGTTGGTCCTGGTAACGGCCTGTGAGATTTGATTTAACAGTGATTTCAGCTGAGGCTCACCTCACATTAACATGCTTCTCCCTGCAAAACAGTAACTGCCATCACTCAAACAATGACATGGTAGAACTATGAGAGTCTTGTGAGCACTTTGTGAAATTTGTGTGTGTGTGTGGTCAAAAATGCGTCTTGTGGAGCAGTTTAGAAAAGTGGATATGCCTGCCTGCCTCGAGATATTTTTTCCTCTCAGTTTAATGGGACTTAATGCGGCAGTTGGTCGGCGTTTCTGTCAGTTAAACGCCCACGAGCCAAAAGTTTTTGTCCGATTGCCTCCAGAGATCCACTGTAGCACCAGCGCGAGTGTACCTACAAGCTGATGTCATTATTTTTCTGCTGGACTGAAAATTGTGGAAGGGAGGGAGAGTTGAAGACAAGCTTTTCTGAGATTTTTTTTGAGCTGATCCCCACTCTGTCAGTTGGCTCCTCCACTCTGGCTGTCAACGCTCCACCCAATACACACTGATGCAAAAAGCTCAAAGTGGCCGAAAAGTTACCGGTGTTTGAACTGCAACTGTGCAAAAAGGATGAATGCTGTGAGTTGAATTCAGGGGAGAAAAGTCCTAATCTTTGTGAACGTTTCACAGTTTGAATGGAGTTTCTATCTGGAAGTGTGAATGACTAGATGAGCTTTGAAAACGCTTGAAAAAGTGAGAAAATTGAGGATTTTCAAAGATTCCGTAATCTTTCAAAAAAAAATTCCAGAAAACAGTAGCAGTTGGCAGAAAACAGCTGCCAACTGCTACTGGAAACTGGTTAATGAGAATCAAGTCCAGGCAAATTTTATTTATACAACCCAATATCACAAAAGACAAATTGTCCTCAGTGGACTTCACAATATGCACAACATGTAAAACACTTTTTCCTTAAGGGGCATTCAGACCAAACGTGTCTAGAGTGTCTAGATTACACACAAGGTCAGTGACATGACATAAGTCTGCATGTATTCGCAGCACGAATGACACCAACTTTGGCGAAACTATTAAACCCAAGCAGGACCTTCGAGTGAAGTTGTGTCACGAAAGCCTGTTGGTGCTGCCATTCCCACTGATGTCATGACGTTAACATCGCTAATGTCTGCACATTCATGAACAGCAATAGAGGAGAGGAAAACTGTGGCTGTTTGTGGTTACCCAGAGCTGTACGATAACACATCTACTAGTACGGAGCCAGGACAGAGAAGGTGAAAGTGAGCGAGGAAGTCAGACTGCCTGGTAAGTCATGGAAATATGTCTCAGCACAGCTGAACCCTGATCAATCCAAACTCAGGGAACAAGCATTTAAAAAAGTTGTTTGCTTTTTGTCTAGCCAACGGACCTATGATGTCATTTTGGCGTCCTTTTTATCGATTGATTGGTCGATCACGACTTCAGACCGTAAAAAGTCACTGATCTGGGTGCTGCGCAAGTAATGCGAATAACAATTAACAACCCTGCATATCACATTTAGTCAAATCATGAGAGAGCATCAAGACTGAAGCAAAACGGTGAAGCCGCAGCTCCTGAAAGATGCTAAAGCGCTCCGTAGAGTTGTGTGTTAAATTGTCTTTGTTCGAGGCAATGTATTTCACATTACACTCATTAGATCTATCGTAAACATTGCTAATCGTAGCAGCTTTAACCTCTCATTACTGTCGCCATACATCTTGACCTATCTCATATGCATTCCCTTCACAGTACATAAAATTGGTCTTGCCTTATGGCTTTATTGCTTTTTTACACTTATTATTTGCATATTTTCATGTACTACTGGAGCTGTTTTTCAGTAAACGTGCGCATGTGTTTCGCGTGTTGGATGAACTGTATGCTGCCTCTGCCTCCGAGGAGAGCAGCAGCTCTAACAACGTCCCCGGAGAACCTGCAGCTCCGTTGGGCTTGTTTGCCTGTTGCCATACAGCCGCTCGGCTCATTATCAGCGGCACCAGCATCACTCAGAGAGCAGAGGGTCACAATCCATCCACGTCCCCCTTGAAGCTGGCACATTGGTGAGCTGAGGCGGCTCGCACGCGGCGTAAACACCCAGTAATGACGGGAATGAGAGTCAGTCACACTGTGGTCTCTGGGTGGTTTTGCTGGGTGCTTTGACCCAGATGCGTAGGTGACTGGAGGTTGTGACTTGCTCGCAGTCTGTGCCCATATAACCACACTGCAATTAAGCAATTGCATATTCCTCTGAATCCCGGATACAAATATGTGTTGGACATGTTATTTTTTTCCTCCAGAATTTACCGAAGCTTCTTTTCCTCTTAAACATGTCCACATGCAGCTGCCTGTTCCGAGAGGTAGGTTTTCATTCTCAGCTATTTGATCAACTTTGATGAAAGAGAGATAAGAGAAAGGAAGTTTCTGTTTCTCATCTGAGTGAGTTTCTCGTGACGTTTTTTCCAGATAACTCCGTGAAACCACTTCCTCTGTCACAGTTGCAGTTACCGCAACAGAAAATAATAAAAAAAAAAAAAACAGGAAACATTTTGTCAGTTACAGGCCATATAACGTTCAATAAAGACATATAAAAGGAGCGTTTCTGTGAATTAAAAGAAAATGTTTGCTTGCTGGTCAGAGTTCTTTCATTTTTTTTTTTTACTTTTTAATATTTGTGTAGCACAACGCAGGAGCTGAGTCAGGACACGAGGGGCCGTCTTACTGCTGTTCATGTAAAATGTTCTTTTCTTTAATAACCTAAATATCTCATGGATACAGACAGAGATGATGAGGGACAGACGTGGGATCTCCTGTAAGTCAGCACATATCACGACACGGTGTTGTCACCAACCGTAAATTCAAATTAAAGTTAGATTTGAAGTAAAGGCTTTAAAATGGCATCCTGCTCTTTAATATTTGAGCAGCATTTACATTCAGTTATGAACATCTGCAAGCCAGCAGGCAATAGCAACGGACTACTACATTTTTCCATTGCAGTAAAAAAATAAAACAATCCAACATCCAGGTAAAAATCTGATCATGATGAAAGTGGGAAGGCTCTAAGAATAGCACAGATTTGTTTCATCCGTCTGGTAATGTTCCTGTGTCTCTGCCTCCCCCTCCACATCCACAATCATTGAACGAGTATAAATAAAAAGTCACGGAGCAGCTTTGTCATTCATTGATGGGACAGGATATGGTTTTGGCAGCATATCAGCTAAAAAATGTATTATTTAACCAAAATGTACAGACGCTCACTGGCAGCAGCCTAACTGAGGTTTTATGTCTGTCTTGTTTCCTTTCGGGCGGCAGCAGCAAACGGCTGAACAAATGTGTAACTAAAACAGATGTGATGGACCGGACTGCATGTCTTACACGTAACCTTTGTATAATATGTGCAGGTTGATTGGGGAGAAGTCTTTTAACTGCATTAATTAATGTACGTGATGAATCAAAACATTTTCGCACCGATATGACCCAACAGGTTGATTGCAAGCTACTCCCTAAAATTACACACATCGCTGTTCCCAAAACCTCCTCGCATCGAACGTCGCTGCGCACCAGCAACAGGTGTACCGGACCTTCATCAATACAGCGTCAGTTTGGTTAGGTTTAGGAAGACTTTGCAGTTTGGGTTAAAGTAACACATTATTCATCAAACTGTAGGTGCTTCGCTAAGTTTGAGCTAGTGTTAGCAGCGGTGGAGAAAAGTTTCCAGCTCGGGCAAAGTGTGCACCTTACAGTCAAGTTATTTTCCTTACAAATTCAAAGTAATGTTTGTATCTCCAACCGTCAAAAGTGGCTTTACGCAGCGGGGGGGTCTTCAGGCAAGTCGCATGCAGCAGCATGTTCTGCTCGCGTTGTTGACGCTGCCAATGCCATGTTATCCCATCTCCCCTTGCGGGTGGCAACTAACCGATTGGTGATGGTGAAAGATACCTCGTGCCAAACCCCAACCAATCACTGTTCCATTATTGACGCCCAAAGCACAATTGCGAAGAAAGAGGCACTTTTAAGATTTACCGTATTTTCGTTTTCGGGCCAAAGTCATTTCAAATGGGAGTGCTACCGGCAAATTAGCGATAGCATCAAAATCGTCGCTATTTCTAAAACACTAAGAAGGCTCGACACAACATGAACCTTTGCTCGTAGCATCACCAGGGTCTCTACACATGAACACGAGCATTGAGAACATTGTTTGTGCACACAGAGTTTACTAAAAAGAGACTGTTTGATCCACTCACCTTAGCAGTAGCTTGTTTCGCTCCCAGTCGTCATGGCAGCCGATTAGTTTCGATCTCAGAATGCAACGTAACCTGGACGACAGTTAAGATGGAGCGGTACTGTCTTCCGGCAACAACTATCCACGCAACATCTCACGTGACTTTTCCGGCTTTTGGTTTTAGTATTGTTTCTTATATGAGGCTCCTTTTTCAACTTCAAGGTCAATGTTGTTTTTCGCTAACGACAAAACAATGAATTATCCGTGCATTTATACGGAACTAAGCTTTAGGCGCGCTCCACCTTAACTGTCCTCACTGTTAAGTCGCATTCGGAGAGCGATACTTCTCACTGGCAGGACGGCGGCGAACGGAACAAGCTGCTGCTCCAAAAACTCTCTTTTTAGTCAACTCTGTGCACACAAACAATGTTCTCAATGCTCGTGTTCATGTGTAGAGACCCTGGTGATGCTACGAGCAAAGTTTCATGTTGTGTCGAGCCTTCTTAGTGTTTTGATGCTATCGCTAATTTGCCCCTAGCATTCCCATTGAAAATGAGTATGACCCGAAAACAAAAATACGGTAAATCTTAAAAGTGCCTCTTTCGTCGTAATTATCCTTTTAATCGCAACCAACGGAACTCAGTCATCACTCATTTTATTATTTAGACCTCTGCTTTCCCCCTGTGACATGTGGAAAGTCCCTAATTACTTTGATGATGTCAGGAATCATATCTGGGAAATTGGCACCCTCGAAATGTCAAAGAATAAATTAAACCCTTTCTCATAGTGGTAGTTCTTGCTGCAAGTATGGCAATATCCAGATCGTCTTGACTCAAAAGATAGAATGAGATTGCTACTTTAACCACTTCATTATCTCACAGGAGTTGATTCATTGTATTTGTATGTGAATCCTTCCGTGGATGTATCCCCAGATGCTACAGGAGCGTGGTGCTGCACACGGTCGGTGCTCCTGCAAGGAATTCAGGCAGGCTGAGTGGAAACTCACGGGTTGTCCCCATAAGAGGATTCAGGAGCTAAGAGGATTCATTCTTGGATTGAGTACACATGATACTGTGATACATGATACAGTATTTAATCTAATCGAAGTAAGATTGCACACTGGAGAGTGTAAAAGCTGTGTCCTAGAATATCCTTATCTATAAATATAATACGAGTTTTCAGGCTTGTACCGGGACGCCGTTCTTGTGCTTGCGTGCACACATGGATTCATGGCAGGCACATTTTGTTGTGGCTCTGGCGCCGTTCGTGGAAGTTTAGTAGTTTCCAAAACCACTAAAGAATCCTCGGACAATGCTCATTTCCAGTTGAAAGCATGAAAACTGGGCAGTTCAGTGTTTTCCCCTGATTTCCTGGGACACCACTGGGACAGCTGCCTACAAACCTGGGCAAAATAAAACACTTTCAAGGGTTTAAAACAAAACAAACACACGATGTAATCAGTTGTATTTCAATGGTTCTCAGTCTTAATTTAGATTAAAACATGCTGCAGCTATTAAGAAATAATTTTTTTTCCTGGATGGGAGGTGACATTTTGAAAATGTGACACTTAATACCCTCATCCATCCCTCGCGTGTTTGTTCTTTGTTTCCAGTTTGGTCTCTACCTTCCAGTTGCTACTGCTGGCAAAAGTTGAAAACACACATCCACATGAATGAGGAGGTGATGTGGCCCTCACCAACACTCAGCGAACCAGCTGATTTTTGCTTCATTGTGCTGGGATCTGACTGATCAATAGGAATTAAAACAACCATAATAACACATGTTTTATTGACAGTATTATTGGTGAGAATTGTTAGTGGTAGTTTACCTAACGAGCCTCTACTGCAAATTCAATAAGAAAATCTACCGTATTAAGACACTAAACAGAAAAATACGGACACATTAAGACCAGCCACCAGGACTGTCAGGACAGCGACATGACTAGCTGATCCCAGAGCTGTGAAGGAGTACGTTTTATTTAGTGTATAATCACCTGAAAATAAGAGTCGTGTTTTCATTCCCTCAGAATGAGCCGAAATCACTGGTAGGACCAGCATGCTAGTCGCATAACATAGCAGCTTCACCTTTTGGCAAACTGATCAGCGGGGATTTAAAGTTCACAACACATCACGGAGCGCTACACCACCCTACGGCTTAGCTGTGCGAACCCAGATTTGGTGTAAAGACAGCTGAACACTTCAACGTACCCTTCTATCCCATCAAGAATTGGGATGTCGTCTGGGCTAATCAAGGGGGCAATTAAAGGTAGAGGTAGGGATAGGGGGTGTGTTGGGATTGGGCAGGTGCACCTGTTTACCATCGGGTCCATATGACAGCAACATAAGATACAATTTAACTTTTTTAAGGTACACTGTAAGCTGCAGTGGCAGCACATGGAACACTGTGACCCGACTCACGTGGCAGCCAGCCTGTGTTAACACTTCAGGTATGAATAATCCTTCCTCCACGTAAAGAAACCTGCCTGATGACACGCTGGATGGATGTTTGCTTCAGAGTGGAAAAAAAAAAAAAAAGAAAACCTGTGCCACTGAGTGAAGACAGAAATAGCTAACTGAATAAAGATATGTAAGCCTGTCCTGAGGCCTGGTTGCGTGTCCACATACAGTGTAGTATGGGGTCCTTCTGGTGGTTAATGATCAGCCAGCCTCCCTTTCCAAACCAGGAAGTGAGGTGAGAACGGAAGACAAAAAAGCGTTTGGGCCCCAGCAACGCCTCGGCAGAGTGGCTGTCCCTGGCAACGTCGGGGCGGTCTGTGCCAGTTTTGGGCCACTTCTGTCCCGGGGCTTCTTTGAGCCCAGAAGAATGTCAGGGGGGAGATTTGGAAACGTTCCCTTAGCTCAGGATGAATGGCTGTCCAGCGAACACACTCCCCCACGCTCTCTCCCATCGCCTCCAACCTCTCTGGTCTACACACAGAGGAGAGGCAGAACACTGCGACAGGCCTGCGTTTTGAGTTTTCCACTTCTCCTCATTCTCCAGACGGTCATCACATCGCCCGGGGAGAGTGCTGTTGCTAACATCATCCAGCCGCTTCGTCCGCGAGATAAAGACGCTTTTTGGGGTCTTATTATTGTAGTTTTTAACTCCGGCTCAACGAGGTAATCGCTGAAGGCAAAGCAAAATCACTAATGAGTGAGAAGTCACGCTGAGCAGGACACTCAAACACACAAAAACTGAAGGCAAACTGTCGCCCAGTATCGCCCCAAACTGTTGTAAGAGTGTAAATTATACGAAACTCTCGAGGGACTGTTACGACCTGCAAGCAAAGGATAGCATGCCAAGCTAGCACTATCATTAGGGGGCTAATCTGCTAGCAAAACCTACTGTCAGGCAACCGCCGATTAGCAGCGCTAATAGGGTGCTAGCTTATAGCCCATAATGGCGGTGTTTTTTTTTTGTTTTTTTTTTGCCTTTTCAAACTCAGATGTGGTTAGCCAGGCACCGGGTCGGCAGTTGTCCTCGTTTGGCACCATTCATTTTGTAATAATGGAACGGTGGTACAGATAGAAATAGGTAATATATTTATGGAATGGATCTATAGAGGTTGTTTTTCAAAACCTGACTAAACATATATATATTGTGGAAAGATGTTAGCTTGCTACAAGTCCTTGAATGAATCCATGAATGGCAGAGAGTACAACTTTGTCAAAACTAGGCTCAAATGCAAATGAATGGCTTTTTACCTTTCCTGTAAACTTCAAAGGGTCCTAAAACCCCAAAGTGTTTTTGAGCATTTTTGCACCTCCGGTTCCCTCGTCTCGAAGTCAGTGTGTTTAGTGAACAGGTTGTTGGTTCGATGCCTGAAACAAGACCTGTGCCCAGCTCGAGCCTCAGAGAATGTCACGCTTCGTTTTGCGACATACACGTCAGCAAACACCCCGTGTTTGCATTATAAAGCGTTTACTTGCCATGAAAGAGGTCGCCCTAGAGGTTGTCAGGGTCATTTAACAGCAAGCATCATAAACTTGTGTTTGCCACAGAGGTGATTATCTGCAACAAGCCAAAATCCAATTAATAAAATCCTATGGGGCGGGGTACAGGCCGTCTGTCCCTGTGTGTCATGTGACCTTGTCATGGGTGACTCAACACTCTGCTGTGAGAGTGATGTGAGTGACGGTGACAGCTGAAGGCATCAGTAGGCTTATGTTTTATAGCCGTGCTATAAAGCTACTGTCTACTTAATGGCTTCTTACTGTAGATGAAGTTGAGCGGTGAAGAAAGCCTCATAACACAACGTTTCAGGAGAAACAATCATCAAGTGATGAACATGTGACTGGCAGCAAGCCAACCTACCGTCATTATGAATTTTCATGCAAACATACCAACATTGAAGGAGCCCGTCAGTATAAATTACCCTCTGATGCTGATTAAAACAGAACATTTGCTAAGGTGTTTGTGGCAGATCTGATCAGATTGTCTGTCACAGCCAGTAGTGCTCCGCTGGCCGTTAACGTGCTAACAGATTAGCTCAATAGCAGACGTGCTGGCTTGGCTGTCCCCGTGACCCTCACCTTGGAGATCGTGGCTGTCGGGTTTACAGACCGGCGAGGCCGACTGACTGAAGTAATGTGTGAGCAGTGTTTCTGTGCAGTGGATCATTATCAGCATTTGCCTTTCGTGTAAATTATTTTTCAGATTCTAGCTAAACTTATTCATCACCTGTTTGTCTGATTGTCTGACTCCTCTTTTTCTTGCCTTGTTGGACCTACTTGTGGCAATGCCACTCTATTCCCAGATCTCAGTGATCACTTTGGTGACTTTAATTATGATGACCAACAGAAACGACTGACCGTGACAACAAAAATATAATCCGAATTGTCGTTGGATTAGCCTTTAAATAGACGGCATTCAGCTGATAACGGCTTTGGGCGGTTGACCTCGAGCTCGTGTTTGTGCACCTTGTCTCATCCTTCAGCTCTGGATGTGTCTGGAGAGTTGCACGTTTCCATTAACCGACAGAAAATACAGTACCTCCGTGACATAAATACACAGACTGCACTCCTGAACGCGGTTGGAAAATGGAATCAACGAGAGCAGAATAAAAAAAAAAAAAAACGGATGTCGTGACCTGTGACACCTCTCGTAACGAATGAGCTGTGACCTTTCAAATGGCTGTGCGAGCAAGTTCAACACACTGCCAATGTTCGTGGAAGAGGGTTTGAAGCACGGAAAAACCAGAGTGACGATTAAAAAAAGTTACTTATTCAAAGAGGAACTCTGCAACATCGAGACCTGGTGTAAATGGAAGAAAATTCAACCTGTGCGGTGTTAGAGAATAACCAACGGTCTTACCCATTAACTGCCTTGTCCTCATATCTTTCCTGGTATATGAGTGGGTGAGAGTGTCTCCGTGTGTGTGTGTGTGGATGGATGGGTGAAGAGTAACCTCCTGCAGGCAGCACATGGTTCACCCATTAAAGAAAACAGAAAGAAAACAACTGTAGGTTACAGTAGCTCTGTTACACTGATCATCACACCTGCTTTAATGTATTTATAATGCCAATGCCATTATTTCTGTATAAAGACTACTTTCACGTTGTTGAAAATATTCCTCTACTTTTACTGTTTGTAATAAGAGAATTTTTACTGTACTTTTACTTGAGTACGGAATCTGATTAGTAGTTTCACCAGCGTCCCGTGCACATGTACGATTTGTTTGCTGTGCGTGTCTTCACTTTTTCCACGTGGGCAGGATGTTCTCTACTTGTTTGTCAAAAAAGAAAATCCCCTGAACGTTCAGGCCTTCTACATAACGTCTGTGACGGGAGGCGCTCAGATTTATTAATGTAAGCAGTAGTCACTACGTCAGACTATTACAGTATTTAATAGGTTTGCTTTTGATTTCTGAACTATATTTTTTGCTTAGCTCTTTATATAAATCATACGAGTGAAGTGAGGGAGGTTAGATAGCAGCGTTCATCCTGTCCTTTGACCAGACTACCTAACCCCATTGCCCTTACACCCACCACCATGCACCCACCCTCTCTCCCTCACACACACACACACACACACACACACACACACGCTGTGACTTTCCTGCTAAAGAGAAAACATTTGAATGTGCGACAGCCACAGATTATGTAACGCTTCGGGAAACCCCGTGCTCAGATCAGATATGACCTGTTAGCGGTCAGCCACACTGTACTGGTGCAGTTCATCTATGCATACTCCTCCAATATAATGCACACAGGTGTGTTAAAGATACTCAGAGCTGATATGAAGCAGAGATTGCGGTACGCGGAGGCTGAAGCGTCCATACCATACTCAGAGTATCAGTTGTTTAACCGTTAATGTTTAATGCCTTACCAATAACAAGCACTCAATCAAAGGGGTTTCTGTTTCTCCACATCTAAATTACTCCCAACTCCTGCTCTGCTCTGCTCAGAGGTCATGGTCACCTCACATTTGTTTCCATTGGACACATAAAAGATGAGTTTATTTTCTTTGTGTCACAGTTCAGGTCGTGATCTGTACTGTTGATTCAGAGGGTTTGCTAGCCGGGGCTAACATCCGTCCCCGTTGTGTCTCTCTGCTGCTCTGTCGGGACCATTACTCTGTTAATGTGGAAAAAACACAGGGCGGAATACAGCGGCCACGCAGAGAGCAGTCACAAGCATGCAGCCAGCCTCACCTGAATGCAATCTGCCCATTTTAGACCGGCCGATGTCTAAAATGGGTTTGTGTGTGTGGGCTGTGGAGTCATTTGTGGAGCAAATGCCGATCCCTGGTGGGCAGAGAGGCTCGCAGAGGAAATCAACGGAGATGTTGAGGAGGCAGTGCCTAACGAGCCTAGCGACCATTAGCTTGGCGGCTTGGCTGTAACGTTGTGAGTGCGGGGATACAGCGAAACTGCATTATATGAAACATTAGCGCAGCCTGTCAACGACCTTTCGGCGCCAATTGACCTGCAGCTTTGAAGCATTTCCGATATTCATCACTGGAGGAGGTTTGACAGGTTCTAAATCCTCGTCCGATAGACTGACTCACAAATAATTAAGTTGCGACCACAGTGACGGCAGGTGATGATAACACAGGGCCACAGCGCCACGACGGCTGCATGAAGACGTTCAGTGAACGGTGGGAGTCGACTGATTTGAATCATTCGGACCAGTTGTTCCTGACTGTTCATTATATTGCGAGGCTCAAGCTGTAAAGGTGAGCTCTGCACGAGGCTACACATCGTCAAGCTTCAGAAGTTTATGGCTCAGCTGCAGTTGACGACCTCACGATTGTGTCACTGATACATGCGACGCCCTCACTGCCATGACACATGAAATTCCAGTAAAAATGTGGTAATGCTTTATGTTAAGGTGTTTAGAATAAGAGTTAATAGGTAATTAGGCCCGTATGAGTCTTCCAGGGGAGCACGGTGACGCTCGGGCATCACTTGGCGGTGCCTCGGCCTGCTCAGTCGTCCTCCTGGATCCACATTCTTCACGTACACTTTCCACAAAACATCTATTGGATGTCCGTCTGTGCTGGGAGAGGGATCGCTTCTCAGTGGCTCTTTCTGAGGTTTCTTACGTTTTTTTTTTTTTCCCCAGCTACAAGGTTTTTTTTTCGAGGGTCTAAGGACAGAGGATATTATTTGTGATTCCCACTTCACAGCCCACATCGTTTTAAGTTGCTGATCACTGTGTCACATCCCGTCCTCTCCAGTGCAGCTGGTATTGTTTTCAGCTCGTCTGTTTGTGTGGCCAGATTCTGTGAGTTGGGGGAGCGTCACACCCCTGCGAAATACAGCCATGAAACTTTTCAGGTGTGTTGTTGAATGTGAACGCATGCGGCTGGTGTCATCCCATCTCAAGATGGAGTTGAACATGTATGATTAACAGTCCTTATACTAGGAGACTTTGAGATTTTCGAAATAATGAATAAAAGGGATGCCGTCAGTCTGCAGCACTATTAGCTGTCACCAATGATAACACGACAGTATTCATCAGAAAGCTGGATGTTTGATATCTTAAAAGCCACAAACACACAGTGGTGAGCTGTTAAAACATAAAACAGGCATTTTATTTTGTTATTTTACCGACGTTGGTGTGCAAAACTGCAACCTAAATCCACGGCTGTGACCAGATTCATGTCCGTGGCACATTTGGCTTGTGATGCTGAATCTTTCCATGCGTTACATTTGCGGTTTGTGCAGTTTACGGCACAAAAACGGCTTGTTTCACCACAGAAATCAATCTCAGAAAACAAAAAACAAACCTATCTATGGTATGTGACGATAAAGTAAGAACAGCAACCTATCCAATCACGATCCACTATCAGCAATCATCATTACAGCTGCATGCACGAACAAAAGTACAATTATTTAGTCCCCCCCTATCGCTGCACTACTTATCAAGTCTCATTCAAAGTTTATGAATAATTAAACTTAACTTGAGAAAGTGTCATCTCTATAAAAAAATAAGTCAATTATCTGACATACCTGCATGTGTCATAATATACTGTCACTGTATGCTGTTTCACTCTAGAGAATCCCACAATGCTGTGCAGCCAGTGAGGGCTCTAGTGTGGATTCATATGTGCAATCACTGCCATCTAGTGGACAAGAAGTGCAATACAAACCACAAACCCAATTTATTCCACTGCATATGACGACGCATATCCTCAGCATCACATGACATGGTTTGACTGTCAGAAATCGATCATGTTGCAGCATGAAATCAAATCTTCAGAGGAGAAAATTCACACAATGAAATATTTCACAGCTTGGTGCCTGTTGCGCAACAGCAGACAAGAGATTGCGTTGACTAACATGAAAGCAAACGTAATGGCGAGTCGGTGCCTCTGAAGTCACAAAAACAAGTCGGTACCAGCACAACCTGAGTGTGGTTGTTATTAACTGATGATCACTACAGCACTGCACATGTCGCACGAATGAAACGCGAACACAAAGAGGTTGTATTGCTGCAGGAATAACGTGCGTACAGTCGCTTAAAGTCAATCTGGATCTGCTCCTTTGTCTTCAGCAGAAGTCTGCAAATTACTTCAACAAACACCATATCGTCATTTAATACAGTTTCTTTTCATATATGCAACGTATAAAATAACATGTATGATCATACCCACAGATGTGCACTGTAACAGCACGGATGAGTGATAGTACAGCATTCTCAGTGTAATTACTACAACACATTACACTAGTAAATTATCGATGTTTAAGTCAACTCCCACTCAGTGTTAATTGCTTTAGTGCAAATCTTGTTACAGTACAGTTTAACATACATTACAGACCAGTCGACGAAAGAAAAAGTTGGCAGCAAACGTTTCTGCAAACCACTGATGCGTTCGTTCGCATTTGTATGCGACATCGGCTCAAAGCATACCGACGCTGACGCAAAATGTGTTCAGATGGTGTTTAGGATCCGACTGTCGTAT
>OMLP01012936.1:8742-20134 GCA_900302685.1 Spondyliosoma cantharus | reverse complement strand
TTTTTTTTTGTGTGCGTGTTTCAGGGTTTAACATTCTTGTGTTACACTGAGCTTCAATAAATATCAAAGGCAGTGACATTCCAAATCAAGTTTTCAGGGGCTTTAAATAGTCACACGGGAGTATAATTCTGTTTGAGCGTGTAAAGCAGCACACATTTAAAAAAAAAAAGGGAAAACATTAATGACACTTCTCGGTTGAACATCTGCAATTTCCCGAAGCGCTTTAAATGATACGTAATTGATCTCAGCAATGGCCAAGTTTATGGCTCACATGTTCAAAACAGAAACAACACATTTTCTTACATTTTTTCACAACATCCGATCTCCTACTTCTGCACTTCTGCTGCTGTTGCTTTTGTTGCCCACAGGTGGAGCAGGTTGGACTGAAACATTAAGTCCAAACTGCAGGTCTGAAACTGCTGACACTGTGGCTCTGTGACTGGAGGAGGATGTTTGGTTTCGGGCGCTTTGCATTAACACAGTGTTCTTGTTTTCTTCTCTTGGGACACAGTGACCAACAGTATCACTATCATTCACTCTCATCTTTCAGTGCCCAAATAATCTTTGTTTCATACCACATACCAAAATAAACTGGTTGAAACAACATGTTAATTGATTTCAATGGGAAATTTTCCAATTCTGACCGATTCCTTACAATCACACTGATACACACATTTAAAACTGGTACGATTTGACGGCTGATCCTCGACTGATCCTGACATCTCTCAGAGAGACTTTAAGATTAGAAAATGAATGAAGTTACAGCTGGAGAAGTATATGATATAACATGATATGATAAAACTAAACTAAAACTACATAAATTATACTTCACTTATTATCATAAATGATAACAGTTTGTTTAAGGTGGTTTTCTGAATCCTTCTCCTGAGTTATCAGAGATAATAATGATGAGGCGGAGGATGGGTGAAGCCTTGAGATAATTCATGTTGAATCATATTTAATAGTTATGATAATATAAGCTGTGTCTTGCTTTTATATTTAGCAGAAGAGGAAGCTCCACCGATCAATCCATTTCCTGCTGCTTATCATGGGCTGCTGTGGCAGCAGCCTAAGCAAAGTGGTCCAGGCATCCTTCTCCCCTGCAACATTTTCCAGCACCCTGAATATAAGCTCTTCCAGGGAGGCTGAGCAGTGTGATATCAGGATAATTGGAGCACACCCTCCGGTCCTCCTTTGTAAAAACGGGAACCATCACCACGGTCTGCCATTCCACGGGCATTTTCATTGACCCCAACGTGAAATTGAAGAGGTGTGTCAGCCGAGACAGCCCAGCAGTATCCTGAGGCTTCAGCATCTGAGGGTGAATCTAGTCCACACCTGGTGCTCAAAAGAATTCTGCCAGGGATATGGGTGAGGATTCCCCCGAGTATTCAAACTCTGCCTCCGCCACAGAGTATGTGGTGGCTTTCATGAGTTCCACAAAGTACTCCTTCTATCTCTCAACATGTCCCCAGTCAGGGTCAGTAGTTCGTCTACCCTGCTGAACACTGCCTGCCTGCCTGAGCCAAGCCCTGCTTTCCCTTCCTGGGTCAAACAACTGTTGCCAGCAGAACTTGCTGGAGACCGACAGAAAGTTCTTCTCCCCCATAACCGCTCAGATCCCAAGCACAGGTTTATGCAACTGCTGAAGCTGCAACCCCTCTGTTATGCCCGGTAGGTGTCCCCTGCCAGTGCCCAAGATACATGGCTGTAGATCTGATGATACAACCATAAAATCAATCTTCGATCAAAGGTGTTCTGGTAAGAAGTGCACTTATGAATCACCGTGTGCTTGAATATGGTGTTTGTTATGGCCAATTCATGACTCGCACAGAGGTCCAACACCAAAGCACCATTCAGGTTCAGATCAGGTAGACCATTGTTCCTGATCAGCTGCCCTACAAGTGCTAGGCCCATGAAGGGTTCTTCCTGCCCCATCCAGGACCATGAGTCAAGGCCTGGCCACCAGACACTGGGAACACCGGGAAGTTTCCCTGCCAGGTCTGGAACTAGGAAGGCACCCCTGTGTCACTCTTCTGGGCGAGGTCCTGCAGCTCCTTCTTGGCATATTATTGACTGTGAATTACGCATAGTCTGCCACCTACTTTGCGACAAGGTCACCCTACCAGGAGCTTTTGCTCCCAATAACACAGGGTCACAGGGACACACGAACCCCTCCACAATGATAAGGTAACTATTCTATCTGATCTGAGACTGCTACTGTCTGTAGGATGCTCATTACTGGGACAGTGTGCTACACATGTTTGCTGTCCAACAGTGTCCAATGTGCAGTGAGTAAGGAAGGGACGGATCTGTTTAGGCGTGGTCCTGATGAGCAGGTAGTCAAGTCCCTTTTCTATATGCGATCCTACTTACTAGTTCTTAACTGCAGAGTAAACACACTCACAGCTGTGGAGGGCACTCCACATTGAGGCAGGGGTATAAATAATTAAGTGCTGCTGGACACACTTTTAACAGTATGCAGGAAACATCTGTTGACATGGATACTGACATAAATGTCTTGCTCGGTCAAGCTGTTGAGTTTCTATCACTGGATACTGTTTCTGTATGTGCAAATGTGCAACATGGAGCACGAGTGTACCTGGTTGACTCCTCCCACCACCAGGAGGCGATCTCTGATGATGATGGAGGAGGTGGAGCATCGGGGGAAGGTCATGGGAGCCAACCTCTCCCACTTCTTTCTCTGAGGATGAAAAGCCTCCACTGTGTCCAGGGCAGAGGGTTCATGACCTGGAGAACAAACACACAACCAAAGATATCATATCAAAGGCTGTGAATACTCCCTCATGTTTTACTTCTGCATACCGATAGGCAAGCAGGGTATTTCTCATATTTTACAGGAAATCTAACAACGTGAACGCAACATCAATTGACATTGCAGCCAAAGTTTACAATGTGTTCCTCTCACCAAGTCCTCCAGCTACTACCATCCGGCCACGCAGGAAAGCAGCAGCAAAGTCAGCTCTCTTTGTTTTCATCGCCACCGTCTCCTCCGACTTCAACCACACTCCTAAAGAAGACAATTGAACAACGGTTGAAGTGAGCAGATGTGTTTGCACAAGCTTATGTATTAGCTGAAGGTGAAGTCAGAGGCACTGTAGACATCCTTTGGCTGGACAGGATGCTGCTGAGCTTGTTTTCAGACTGTGACCTGCACTAGCAGGTCACACACGAGCCAGCTGCGGCCAGGACATGTACGGCACACACACACACACACACACACTTACACCTGGCAAGGACACTGAGAGGTTATAATAAACACAGACTACAAACAGAGACAGAGATGGGACAGGAGTGTTGGAGTTAGGGTCAGACTGCTACTAGGGAGAGAAATTGAGGATACTGTTGTTAGCCTGTGGGCGCATACTGTTCATGAAAGCTTTGAATCTATTGCTGTAGGACAGCAAAGAGGAAAGGAGTGGGCGCCGGGTCCGACATGGTTATTCTGACCTCTGAAGTTTGACAAAGTCCCCCAACAAAGTCAGCTAGCCACCTTCAAGCTACAGTTAATCTGAAAACCTTCAGGGACACCAGGTTGGAGTCAAACAGAGAGTGCGATACTGCACAAATCCTGTGTGGAATTTGAATGTATTTCCATAGCAGTGAAAGGCTGTCATTTAGAATGTATACAATGTCCAAAATCAAAAGGTAATGTGTTGTGTGAGGTTCAGAGCTCCTGCTAGCTTTACTTCCTCTTTCCTTCTGCACTTTACCTGGTAAGGTGGATGTTTTTTGCCATATATGTGATCCTTGGTTACTTCAATAGAGGATAAAGTGAATGTATTGATATTTTTACTTTATGTTATTCATTTTCATTATACTGTTAATCAGAAGAGTAGTCTGTGGCAATGTCTGGTATCGTGCAATTAGGTAGTAAGAGAGCAGGGACGTGTTGTCCTTGCTCACTATGTAACACAACGCAGAGTTAGACTTACTACATGAGGATAGTTGCACCCATAACACAGCTACTGCCAACATAGGAACCCCTCTGCAGGGAATTGAGCCCTGGCACATGCAGGTGCAGCAAGTGCTTCTTTTATTCCACCGCCGAGACATTTATTGAGACCTTTAATACCAAAATATTTCAAACAACAACACAAGAAGTCAAGAAGTCAATTCACAAGCGTGGAAGTCATTAAAATCTTAATCTATCCAACACTTACTGACAATGAGGACAGGTTTTCTACGACCCTTATGTGGTCTGAGAAGATGTGACATTTCCTCTGTGCTCAAAGCTGAAGCACTCCAGGTGATAAAAAGTGAACTTGAGAGTGGAGGAAATGAAAACGTAGCCATCAAAATAATCTTTCTCCTTTCCCCAGCAGAGTCTGCAGAAGTTTTCTTTTTTTTTTTTTCACTTTTAGGTTTTGTTGTTGCCAAGACTTGTTTATCTGAAGGAAACCCAGACTGGAGAGAATCGTGACAGAGGAAGAAAGATAACTTCATTAGGGAACGAGGGAGGGTGAGGATAGAGAGGTATAAAGGAAGATAGAGACAGAACAAGGGGGGAAAAAAGAAACAAATGCCGTGCTCTTTATCTTTGTGTCTCTGCTATTTCTTTTTTGGGGATTTCTCTCCTTCTCTTATCTTCTCTCACACTTACTTTTCCATCATCTTCCTTCTACCCCTCTTTCTCTCCCTCTCTCAGTGTCTTCTTATTCTCTTTTCATTCTCTTCCTCCCTTTTTCCTTTGCCTTATTTCTCCCTCTCGTTCTTATTTATCATCAATCTTTTGCTTAAGCAAGAGGCAGGAACAACAAGGCGGAGAGAAACAAATAGAGGCAGAGAGAATGAGAGAGAGATAAGTAGCCAGATGGCGAGGCTTCCTGCATGTTGCAGCGGTGTGTAATGAAGAGCTGTGTTTTCCTTTCCAGCCTGGCTAAATTACAGAAGAGAACAGAATAGAGATCACAGCTGGCTGTCCACTCTGTTCTCTCTGCGGAAAATCCTCCTGTCAGATATTTCACACTGGTGTGTAATACCAACCTGAGATGTTGAACACATTCCAACATTTATTTGTTGTTGTTTTTGTTAAAAACTGATCATCTGTAATATATACAGACATTATTATATCTATTATAATATATATATATGATCTTTGTTATATACCTTGTAAATTTGTGTACTAAAATTGTAAATGTTTCCAACACTGTCAAACGCAGAGAAATCCACAAATTTACTCAAAGTAACACTCAATTACTGAAGCAATAACTTCAGGTACAGAGTGAGAAAGGAAGTTGGCGAATGAGGCTAATGTAACGTTCATAAAACTTTAAAATATTACCTCCTCCGTCAACATTTGCGTCTGAGTCACATCGGATCGATATTCTTCATCAGTGGTTGTTGTTTAATGTGAACTGACCAGCAGGGGAGGAGAGTTCAGAGAGTACTTTCAACTTCTGTGATCAAAAAAAAAATGATTTATCTTTTTGAATTCAGGTCAACCTCTCACTTAACTCAGCACTCACCAGAGACTCCGTTATCTTTCTTCTTTCCCCCATCCTCTCTTTAACCGAAATGACTTTTTGCATTATCATAATTTCATCCATTGGGCCTAATAACATTTGGAAAGTTTTGAATAACTGTAGCATTACATCATTTTATGCCATTCATGTATGCAGGTAATCTGATCAGTCAGATTTTTTTTTTTCTAACCACCTGGAAAGGACCTGCGAGAAACTGTTTGGAAAAGGGCATTTACTTTTAAAAAAATACTTGGTATTTGATTGGATGAACCATCCGTCTGTCACCATATATCACGGGTTACAGGTAACAGTTGGAAGAGCGCTACGACTTGTGGAGCCCCATAATCACATGATAATGTGATCTCACAAATCCAACTGCCTGTCTAAAACCAGTAGCTGAGATGGACTGCCATGAAATTTGGTGCACAGATTCATGTTCCCATCTTGAGCCATCATCAGGTCATTAAAATTAAAATTTGATTCACACTGTCATTTAAGATCAAATACCTGCATTCCGGTCAACTGATCCTTTACTTTAATGGATTTGTCTGTTAACGGTTGTTGGGTGTTAATGCAAAATGGTGGATTAACAAGAAATCTCGCACTTTGATTTTGAAACCACTATTTTATTCTTTCTGATATTTTACTTTATGCTGGACATGAGAAAAATATTGAGATATCATCTAGTTTTTCCATTTATGAACTAACGGAAAATAAGATACAACATCCATCACAAAGTCGATGCAGAATGCCGGCTACAGCACTTGTAATTCTTTTTTAAACAGTGCTTAAAGTGTTACAGGCTGGATTTTCCTCTTTAAATTACAGTTGTGTCAACACATCACACTACAGACTTACGGTCCAATCCTCTGAGACTTTCAACTGCGGACCGTATTCTTATTTGCTTTGGAAGGATTACACAAGCCTTCGTGCCAAGATTTCCTTTGTAGGATGCAGGGAAAACACCAGCATGCATTATTCTGCTCTGGAGGGAGACTGCAGAGGAGAATAAAAAGATGGAGAGACAGAAAAATACAGAGAGGAAGGATACAGACAGAGAGACAGAGTGACAATAGAATGAGGGAGATGAGGCGATTCTCTGAAGACTGGGCTTTGTAGTCTGCGTGGGAGTAATTCCGTCCTCAGCTCTCCTCTGTAATTGTCCATCGTGATTAAAACTAGAAAAGGACGATGATTGGTTCTCGGCCTTTGATGGATTCTGTCTGTCGGTCACGTGTGAAATCTCAGATGCGGCTGACCTTTTGCCATTATGTTGTGGCTGTTTTAATACGGTAATTACATCTCGACCCAGAGTCATGGCTTTACTGTCATTTCTGCTTCCCTCTAACTGCTTTGTAGTCCTTTTTTTTTTGTTTACTGTTGCTTAGTGCTACGTACTTCACAGAAGCTGCTGATCAACATGCTTCTTTGTTTGATAAAGAACAAAAAGTATAATTCATAATCAAGTTGAGCCATTTTGTTAAATGTTAAAGGGTCAGTTCACCCAATTTTGCTTCTTTTTCAAGCTTTTTCAAATAGTTCCAGATACTAAGGAGCCACAGGATATAAAGTCAGGGACTAAGAGAGGATCTAAAGGGGCCCTTTGTGAATTCCTGTTTTCACAGCATCTGAATAACCATGAATATGAGGCAAATTATTCCAACAACAGATGAAAAAACAAATTCAGTGAGATGCAATTTTCACACATGGATACTATTTCTGCCTTAGTAGGCAGGGGGATAATTCCTACGTTCCAGATGAGAGAATACAGAAGTTGATAAACATACACACACATCTGACTTGCCTTCAGTTATTAGCACACAGTCAGCAATGAACATTCATGAGCAGCAGGAAGTGATTTGTGGACATTGTTGCCCAAGTTTCTGCCTCGCAGGCAACATAGAGTGTGCCCTGTCTTATTGGTAGATGCTGTTAAGGCTCTATACAGCCTGTGAGGAAGTCTGCAGGTATTATTAGAGGGCGTATTTTTCAGTCAAAAAAATAAAAGATTTGTCATCCATGATTTTATCTATAATCAATATTCTCCAAAAACACTCTAGAGTTGATTATCAATCAAGGATAAGGCAGTAATGCGCGGGGCCCTTTGCTGTAAAGAAGGAAATACACTATTTATCATACTGTATCAAGTCTTCATAGTTAGCACAGTAATAATGCTACAATTTACAGAGCATTTCTAATAAATAATATATTCCCATTATTATGAATTTTCCTCATAATTCTTAGGAAACATACCAGTTAGTAATAGGTTAGTACATGGTCAAACTGAATCAAAAAGCAAACTAATCTTTATTTATTTTGTTTTCTTGATCCAGACGGTGATATTTGTCTCTCGCTCATGCTTTCTCTTGATTCCAATGACAAGACCATCCCGAAAAACTATTTTAACACTCCCAAAGTGAATGTAAACATCCCACAATCAAAATGTTCCTTCACACTTGTTGTGATGTCACATTAAACTGCAGTTTGCTCGATGGGGAATATTCCCCTGAACAGAAAGTCTCGGTTCTTCTGTACGTTTATCTCAATTATCTGTTAGCTCTGTTAGCAAACCACATCGCTGCATACCTGCTGCTACCAGCAGTGGCATTATCAGGAAAAAATAGGGCATTTTCCCTGACGATAGTGAGTTTACTGCTAAGATTTTCAACACGACGAGTTGAAACGTGCAACGCCTTTAATGTGCCGATCTGCAACATTTTAAAAACCTGCCACTTAACACAAATGTGACTAGACGAGATGATGTATTAACTCAACTGCAATGACTCAATTAACTTCGTTGCTGACTTGTCCAGCTTTTTGTTAGCTGAATGTAATCCGTAGCGTCTTAAAAGAATGAATGAGCATAGATACAAAACGAAAAAAATATATACATATCATTTATATTTATGATGTGACCGAATTTGACCCAACACAGACATTATTTTCCAAATTTTTGGTCCAAACCCAGCCAGGCCTAACTCTATCCTTCCCAAACACATTTTCTATCTTCCCCAGGATGACAGGAAGTCATCAATCTCAAGCCCTGTCACAGATGCTTTCACTGGTAAACCTGCTTTTAGACATGTCAGAAAGTCAAACTATGTGTTTTCAGTGACATCTAGCATCACAAGAAATGCCCTCCTAATACTGATAGTAGTGGCACTCAGCGCTGCAAACCCTGCTTTTTGTCCTGGTTTTGAGGTATCCATCTCTAAGACTCCACCACAGTATAATGGTTGTAAATGGAATTTCGCTTGTGGTGCACACAGCATTGAAACCTCCATTGTAATGTGTTGGAGGCAGAAATTTCAGTGACTGAGGGAATATTTTTTTTTTTTTACTAATTTGGGTGAAGTGACCACCCTTGGTTTATTCATTCTCTGTGTAAATTTTCTTTCACGACTTCACTCTTTGCGTTTTGCATCGTACTTGTTGCAGCCTGCCTACAATGGCGACACATCACCTAACAGGCGTGTGTCTTAATACTGGCGATATGGAATGGAACAGTAATAGAATATCACTGTGTGACAGCAGATTGCGTGAGCGTGTGTGTGTGTGTGCCGAGATATTGCTGCAGATGGATAATAAAGCAATCTGTTTCTGAATCTTGTAATTTAAAGCGCTCCTCACCCCCCAGCCCTCCCTCCACAGCTCATCTCCCATCTCATCTCCACCAAAATTAGATTGGAGAAACGGGGTACGGCTGCCTCCCCAGTATGTGTGTGCATGAGCACGTGGATAGCCATCAGCACATGCACATGAACGCTTGTGTTTGTGTGTGGAGGCATTTTTCTTTCCTTCTTTCTTTCCCTATCTCTCGCACACAAGACAAACTTTCTCTCCATTATCATACATTAACATCATCGCTCCCATGTTCTGCTTTGTTTGGCTTTCATTCGACCAATCCCAATGTGTGACCGCATATCCAGCTGTCTAAAATGACTTATCGATTTTTGCTCTCCCATTTCTCCTTCCGGTCCCTCCTCAATTTGTTCACCTGTTACTCTGGGGTGTCCTTGCTGGATGGAAGGATAAGTCATTTCACTGTGTTCAGGGATACAGCGTGCGCACAGAATGAAAAGAGGAATGAGCCCGTTTGATAGGAAAACGGCTTCTCTTCATGGCGAGGATGATGATAATGGATGTCAAAATTCAATATGGATGTTGTTAGAGAAACATATGTTAATACCAAAATATGAAATACCAAATATCCCACTATAACATGAGCTAAGCTAGGCTGTTATTTTTCATATTTTTAGACTGCAGATGTGATAGACATAAGATATATATTTTATTAATTTATACATGGTAAAGTTTGTTTTTTTTATTTGCATTTTATTATTTATGATAGTGAGATGATAAAATAGATATATATCTCAAGTCTGTGTATTAAGTATTGAGCTGAAGTCAGGAGGTATTAAGCCTAGCTCAGCATGAAGACTACGAGCAGAGAGAAACATCTTGCCTTGCTCTTACTGCTACGCCACCACTCAGCTCTGACATTAGCTTTAGTTACACGGACATATTAATTCAATCCTATTGTAATCATTCCAATTAGAGATTCCAGCTGGACTCTTTATATATGGACGCTGAATAAAGTGATCTGATAAGATCTGCCGTTACATGGCCAAAAGCGTTTACGACTATAACTTTTTTGACATGCTTCCAGTGGTTCCGCCTGAATATAACAAAAGAGGAAGAGGAAGATTTTTTTTCCAACTTTATTGAGAAAATCCAACTCATTCGTTTATTCATTCACTCCACCTGTCAATACAAAATAACATCTGTAGCACCTGAAGAAAATGTTATTTTCTTTTATAGTTATATATATTTTACATGTCTTTCAGTAACATACAGTTTCAGCCCTGTTGTTTGAGTATGTTTCATTATGCTTGCCAGCAGGGGGCAGAGTTGGTGGTAAATGACTGTCAGCCAAGTAGTGGAAGTAGAGGAAAGTTTTTTTGCTCAGTTGTTAGACGAAGCCCACGCTGCTGTGGTGAAAAAGTGTGTACCTGTTGCTGCATCGACCATCTTGAGTTGTTTTGTCAGTCCTGCCATGGAGTAATGAAGGTGAACTCATTCTTGCACCGTACGTTGTTGCTTGAGTGGTGTAACAGATCCAATATTTGTGTTTCTGGTTCAATGCCTTTGTTCATCTTTTCATAAAAATAAGTGAATTGTTCAAAGTCAAGATGGCATTCTATGCATCTGCAGTTTTAACTGGATTCTTTTATACACATTTCAGTGCAATTATTTCTGACATATTTGGAAACTTAGAATTCAAAATGAAGTTCAGAGGGTTTGCATAACCCTTTAACTCATAGCATGTGGTTCGCGTGTGCATGTGTATGTGTTCTAAACAGGGGAGGAGTGGCAGAGTTTAAACTTCTGTCTGTGCAGTAACTCCATTTAAATCCTTCTAAATTTATAATACAGAGAAAGGTACGACTGATAAATTACCCCCTCAAAAAATAAATGTGATTCAATACCTTGGTTGGAGTCAAAAATGTTGACATTCTTGGTGAATTTGGAGCTCTGGTGTCCTCCTCCCTGCCGCAGCCCTCCGAGTAGACACAACCTCCCAGTTGGGTCCCATATCACGCCACCATACGAACGTTTACACGGCATCATGGGTAGAGTAGTCCAAGAACGTGTCTCTGTGTCATACACCTCAAATGCCTTCACTGGTCGCTTACACTGACGACCACCTAAAAGAATGCATTAAAGAGTAATAATAACTCTAATTGTGCATATATATCTATATCTATCTATATATATCTATACAGTATAAATGTACATATATATATATATATATATATATATATATATATATATACACACACACACACACAATTAGAGTTATTATTATACAATATATATGTATATGAAATTGTGAGAAAAAATGT
>OMLP01012934.1:0-19921 GCA_900302685.1 Spondyliosoma cantharus | reverse complement strand
GGAGGGGGGAAGTGAATCTCCGGCTTCGCCTTTTTGATCACACCTTTCCCTCTTGTGTCAAGGTTACGGCAATCACTCTTCATGTTTTTGATGTTCTGCTTCTGTGTGAGAGCCTTACTCTGTGTTTGCTTCTGAGACGTTTGCTCCGACACACTCTGCTTGTGCACGACCGTCTTCTCCGTCACTGTCGTCTGTACCTGTTTGATTGTCTTCGTCTCGCATGTTTGCTTGTTTGAAATATTCGCCTGTGATGTGCTTTGCACCTCTTTCATCACGCTCGCATCGGCTGTTTTAGTCTCTGTTTGATCATTACTCGCAGTTTGTTTATTCTTCACCATAACAGGCTTAGGAGCTTGGATTTTCTGCGGGGGCGGCGCTTTCTGTTTCTGCTCTTTCATGCTCTTCTGTTGAGTGGCCACTGTAGTATTGTCTGTTTTGGCTACAGCGACAGAGTGGTCCTCTTGGGTTATTACCTGTGTTTTCACCGATTTGCTTTCGTTGTACCTCTGCGTGTGCTTCTGTGACTCACCGCTCACAGAGAGGTTTTTCACAGCGGGGGCTGGATTTCCTGCTCCACTCTCACTCTCGGCTTCATGTAAGCATTCGCGCTCCACCTGCTTCACACTTAATGGATTTTTCCCGGGCACTTTTGCTTTCTTGTGGGCATACATACGTTTTGGATTTGAATGCTGTTTTCTCTCCATTAAACACTTTATCGCCCCTTGAACGTCCCCTTTTACGACCTCCTCTTTTTCCGTCTGCGTTGCCTCCTGCCCTTCATAGAGAGACTTTATGGACGTCCTCACGTCTCCCTCGATGCTCCCCCTGCGCCGCATACTCGGGGGAGTTGTCGGCTCTAGAAAAAGTTGGATGGTTCCTTTAACGTCCCCCTGTTCGCTCACTTGATGCTGGTAAATCTTTTTCTCGCTTGACGCCTCGTGCAAACTTTGCATGGCCGTGTGGATGTCTCCTTTGACAATCTCCTCTTTTTCGACCTCTTTCACAGCTTGCTTGGCCTCCTCCAGGGACTTCAGGGTCCCTTTGATATCACCTGGCACTAAATCCTCAACAGTTGCCTCTGCAGTGGTGGTTGCAGATTTCTCCAGTGACTCGAGAGCACCTCTGATGTCCCCCCTGACGATTTCAGGCTTTTCCATTTCTTTGGCTTGATGCTGGGCCTCCACCAGAGACTTCAAAGTCGTGGGTATGTCTCCCTTCACCACTTCCTCTTTCTCTATCACCACCTTCTGATTAATGGCTTGGGTCAGTGAATCCAGGGCCGCGCTGAGGTCACCTTTCACGATGTCCTTTTTCTCGAGGTTCCTGAAGGTAACACTGGGCTCCATCATGAAGACTTGCACAGTGCTGTGGACGTCTCCCGGAACTATATCGTCCTCCGCCACCGTGCGACCTATCTGCTGCTGATTCTTCCGCAGCAATATTTTAGTCTCCTCGATGTCGCCGCCGATGATGCGCTCCTTCTCCACCTTTTCCTCGCCTTCGTCTTGCTCAAACTGGAGCTGCTTCAGGTACTCCAAGGCTCCTGATTCGATGCACGTGGAGTAAAAGCTGACGTTGCCCCTTTCCATTTCTCCAATCTTTATCTTTTTAGACTCTTCGTCTCCCGAGTTGGACAGAAGACGGTGAAGGGTCCTGCTTACGTTGCCTTGAATGATATCCTCCTTCTCCATGCTGGCCCTCTCGTCTTTATTCAAGAGGGAGTAGATAGTCATCCTCACGTCTCCTTTCTCATCCTCTTGGATCAGAATGCCGCGCTTGGAGGAGCCCTCTTGCTTGAGCAGATTGTTTATTGCCTCTTGAATGTCACCACGGATAATTTCCTCTCTCTCAACATTGTCTCCCCTTTCCTGATTGAACAGCTGCTTCACAGTGGTGTTGATGTTCCCCCTCTCCTCTTTATCAATAGTTATCCCCCTTTCAGCGATCTCCCTGCGGTTGAGGAGGTTCATCATTATGTTGCTCAGATCTCCTCTGATAATCTCTTCTTTTTGGATTTGTGGAGCCTCCTGGCTCATGAGTTTGTACTTTGCCATGCGGACGTCGCCGATCTCGTCCGCCTCAATGAGGATACCTTGTGAGTCCACCATTTTCTGACAGTAAAGTTCCTCGAGTGTCTCTTTGATGCTTTTCCCCATTATTTCCGTTCTTTCCGTCCTGCTCTCGTTGAAATCAGCGAATGGAGTTGTTTCAAATAGCCACGTTGTCGTCTTCACATCAGCCTGGGGGAGTTCCTCCTTTGGGACGACAAGCTCTGTGCCGTCACTCTCTTTGATACTGTCAAGGGGCTGCTTCTCAAACAGCCACACAGACTGCTTGACATCCCCTTTCATTACCTCCTCTTTTGTCACTCTTTCCATGCCGTCGTACTCGGCGCCTTCACCGCGGATGTCATCAATTGTGCGCGTTTCAAACATCCACGTGGCAGATCTGACGTCACCTTTTTGGATTTCGCTCACGCTGACAGTTCTGATGTACTTTTGCGACACCTCGTCGGTCTCGAATCGCTGCTTATTTGTTTTCACATCGCCACCTTGGATGTCTGCGACTGTTTTCGACCTGACTTTGCTTTCTTCTGTAATTTCATCCAGAGGTTGCGTTTCAAACTTCCACCTCGCGGAGCTAACGTCTCCTTTGTTGATGTCTTCCTCGGTGACAGCTTTAATGACGTAGACTTCCTCTGAGTCTCTGATCGAATCCAGTGGCTTCGTCTCAAACAGCCATCGGGCCCCCACCACATCTCCTCTCAGGATTTCTTCCTTAGTAACTGTAGTTACTTCATGGTAATGGCCCTCTTTGTCTCGAATGGCATACAACGGCTGACTTTCAAACATCATGGTGTAATTTTTCACATCTCCCCTCTCGACTTCATCTCTAAAGATGCTTGTGAGTTTAGTAATCTCCGTCTCAGTGGACTCCTCTTTGATTTGATCCAGAGAGTACGTATCGAAAATGAAGCGGCCCTTGTTGACGTCGCCCCCCTGCACGTCAGTCACGGTGCGAACTTCCCTCACTTCGTCACGGATGGCGTCGATCGGCTGATTCTCGAACT
This sequence comes from Spondyliosoma cantharus, assembly GCA_900302685.1. NCBI lineage: Eukaryota > Metazoa > Chordata > Actinopteri > Spariformes > Sparidae > Spondyliosoma > Spondyliosoma cantharus. The sequence goes on along the minus strand of OMLP01012934.1, from coordinate 16,851 downwards.
TCCAGGTGCAGTTGACCACGTTTCCCTTCTGGATGTCCTCCGCCTGCTGCGTCTTCAACCTCTGCATCGTCTCCTCCGACGTGGAGCTCATGATGTCGGAGGAGCGATTCTCGAAGATGTACTTCATCCTGGAAACGTCTCCTGACTGGACGTCGATTTCCGTAACCCTCCTGAAAGAGCCGCCGTCCTCACCTGTGATGTTTTCAAGGTTCTCGGTTTCGAAGAGGAAGCGGGCCAGGCGCACATCCTTTCCTTGGACGTCCTCTTGCTTTACGGTGCAGGTTTTCAGGATGGTCTCCGACTCAGATTCCGTATGATCACGAATGTTGTCGAGCGTCTGGGTCTCAAAGAGCCAAGTGCACGTTTTGACGTCACCTCTTTGCACTTCCTCGACATCAGCCTCGCTCTTTGCCACCTTTTCATACAGGACATCCATCGGTTGGGTCTCAAATAGCCACCGACAAGTCTTGACATCTCCTTTCTCAATTTCGATATCTTCCTTAGTTTTCTGTTCTTCCTCCTCATTGAAGCATTTAATTGCATCGAGCTGTTGAGTTTCAAACAACCACTTTGCTGTTTTGACGTCCCCTGACTCGATCTCCTGCTTGGATATACCTTTGATGATCTGAAACTTATTAATGCTTTCGTCAAACTCATCAATCGGACGAGTTTCGAACATCCACCTGCAGCTGCGCACGTCTCCCTTCACAATCTCCTCCCGCCTCACCGTCTTCACCTCGTGGTAATGGCCGGAGCTGTCTTGCATCGCATACATCGGGGTGGACTCAAAGAGAACCCTGTTGGATTTGACGGATCCACTGGTGACGCCTTCGACTTGAATTTTCTGTGTCCCCTCGCACTTGCTTAAATCCATGCTTTCAAACCTTTCTTTATAGTTCGTCACGTCGCCTTTGTCGAGAGCTTCAACATTCACAGTTCTTGTATACTCTTTCTTCTCTTCCCTTATATTCTCCAGTGGCTGGCTTTCAAAGACCCACTTTTGATGCCTCACGTCGCCCTTTTCTTCCTCAGATGCAACCATTTTCTGAAGTTTTCCCACTTCCAGCAGTTCTTTCAGGTTCTCCATGGGCACTGTTTCAAACAGATGTTTTGCTGTCTGAACGTCGCCACCTACGATCTCCTCCGAGGGCAAAGGTCTCGCGTTGGTGTTGTCTTTCAGAGTGTCCATCGGCTGGGTCTCGAACACCCGACAGTGCTTCCTCACGTCGGCGCCAATGATTTCTTCCCTTTGCTTCCTTGAACTCTCCCATTCGTCATCCTTTATGGTGTCGAGAGTCTTCGTCTCAAACAGCCACCTACCTTTGTTAACGCCGCCTTGAGCGTTGTCCTCCATGGAAATACCACATATGAGCTTTACCTTAGCAGGGTCTTTGTTTATAAGATCCAGAGGCTGGGTTTCAAACATCCAGCGTGATGTCTTCACATCTCCTTTCTCAGTCTCCTCCCTGCGGATGGTGGTGATCTCCAGCATCTCGCCTGAATCCCCCCTGATGACGCACATGGGCTGGGTCTCGAACATGCGAGTGGTTGTCGTCACGTCTCCCTTGATCTCTTCCAGCTCAGACTTCAGGTTCAGGAAGTGGCTCTCTTCGATGGTTTCCGTTTTACCCAGAGAATCCAGATGCTGGGTCTCGAAGAGATATCGCGCAGTTTTCACATCTCCCCCGGCGATGTCTTTGGTGATGACGACTTCTGTCTCCTGCTCATCTTCTTGGTAGATCTTATTAAGATAATCCAGTGGCTGCGTCTCAAATAGCCATGTAGCGGTGCGGACATCTCCTTTGGCCAGATCGGTTGATTTTTCTAACTGCTCAGCTGAATCAGAACACTCTGTCCCGAGAGCGTCCATTGGCTGTGTCTCAAACATCCAAGCTGTGTATCTGACATCTTTCCCAGCGATGATTTCCTGCTGAGCGATATTCCCCACCCCGTCCTCATCTGGGGTTTCATCTTTGATCGTATCCAGTGGCTTGTTTTCGAACATCCAGCGCACGGACTGAACCTCACCTCTGAGGATCTCCTCCCATTCCACGGACTCTCTGTCTGGGCTCGATCCCCTACTCTGGCCGTCATTTTCAAACATATAACACGCCTGCTGGACCTCTCCCACCTCCTCAGTTCGCAAGTCCTTCAGTTCTGCTTCAGTGAGCTGACTCGAGAAGTCCGCTTCGAGGTTCTTGCGGACCTCGGGGTGAATGTGCTTGTACAGGCGCTTCAGTTCGGCCATACTCTTGTGTTTGAAGTACTGCTCCCTGTGAGCAGTCTGCTTATGTTGGGACGCAGACTCCTGAAGCTCAGAAGAGACATACTCAGGGATTTCCGGTGCCAGGTTTGAGGGCGGAGGAGGGAATTGCTCCGTCATCTCGTAAGCCACTGATGAGGCGGACGCCACTGATGAGGCAGTGGCCTTCTTTAGAGTGGAGGAGGAGGTGTTGTAGCTTGTCGTAGCTGAAGCTTTAGAGGACTGGTTCACTGGTGTCCATTGAAACTGGTTGAAATCCACATCAACCTGTGGTTTGTAAGTTGTGTTGGTTAAGGAAAGAAGAACATTTAGGGTTCAACTTGCGACCCAAAATAATGATGAATGATATTTCTAGGATTTTTACTTCCAGGGCTGGAAGCAAAAGTACCAAATAACAAACCTAATTTGGATGTAAATGCACAAATATACATCTTGAGTCTGTCAAACTTGGACAATTCCAGTTGTGAATGTTACTGATTTGATTAAAATATTCATTGAAGTTCACTTTAGCTGTTGACAGTAATGTAAACCCTGTTTGCTTCTGCATTTTCAGACTTCACTCGCAGGCTTGTGTAATGACATGACGTCTTGTATTCAGTCCAATTTATTCTCCATCAACTTGTGGCATGCGTAATTTCCTTTTGATGATTCCATGATGTGACCTCATCTTCATACTGATCTCTCATAAAACACCCCACCTAACATCTATTTAGATAAACAGACAGCATCATTACCTTAATTTCCTTGGCTGGTGCAGCCTCCACAATCGTTTTTTCATACTGCTGCTTCAAAGCCTGAGTGGATACCTTTGGTAGGTCCTCTCCTCCGACGAGCATAACTGAATTAGACACAAGAAGAAGGCTGCCTCATTAAGTCATTCTCAGTGAGGGAGCTCAGGGGGATTGGAAAGAGAAATAAATCATTTCATTAAAAACCTGAGTAGTTTTCATTTTCTGAAACCATGCAGCGGTGATTGCCCAATTTCCACTTTCCAATATTTTACCTTCCTGACTTGGCCCTGATTAGATTTGCTGCTATGCACTGAATAGAAAATCATCCGCAGTCATTTTCCTAGCTCATCCCTTATTCAGCAGCGGTAGGAACAATCATTAATATACAGGACACAAGAATGCCGTGATAAAAACGTGCAAATTACAATATAAAAAGCATGAGCGGAATAACCTGTTTCATTGAAATGGTTTCCGTAACTGGCTGCCACATTGTTATGGTGGACTGTTTCATCGTGGATCACCTGTGGAAAGATGATGGCAAATCGTTAGTATACGGGCAACTGCACCGCAGCCTCCAACTGTTTTCAATCAGTGAGAAGTTTAAGGCCTAGCATGAGGCTAATTTTAATTTTCTATATAGGGCATGTAAAGTGCAACAGAAAGTTCCGAGATAACAAGACTGGGTTATAAGCAGCCTGTCAGAGATGAGATGCTACGATACAGCAGGGGACAAATGGTTAGGGTAAAGGGCTGTTAACACCAAGAACGACTGCTATAATAAGAATGATGTGAGCATTCACACTGATGAACATTGACGTTCTGTAAACAGCGGGGCTCCAGCTGTGTTGGCAGCTTAGAGAAATGGACACTGATTGTCAAGTCAGGTCGCTATTCGAGAGTTATCACATTGAATAATGGCCAGAACATTTGGGTGAGAATTATCTTAAGAGGTTTCTGAGAAGAATGGCATGGATGGATGGACAAGGAGCGAACATAATGACTCTGGTCACGTCTATCATCTGCTTGGAGGCATAAAAACCCCCAGAAGGATATGGTTTTGAAAACGCTTTGATGAGAGGAGATAGAAGAATCCAATACTCTTTTGAAGACATATTTTACTGATACCTTTGTCTGATTCTACATAAATTATAATGGCGATCATCAGAGAGGACATCACAAGGACAAAAAGACCTTCAGAGACCAATCAGAACCATTTGGCAGCGTTCTCAGATAAAAGGACATTTTTTATGTGTAATTTTCAGCCTAATATATTTCATATAATTATTTAATAAGTTTTCGTATGAATAACCAAGACTGGGTTTTTAGAGTAGACCTGGGACCTGGCCTCGGTTGGCTGGTTGGTTGGTTGGTTAGTTGGTTGGATTGATTACATAAAAACTGCTTAACTGATCTTGGCCCAGAATGAATCCATTACATTTTGGTGCAGATCTGGATAAAGGGACTGGTCTAAGATTTTTTTTATCTGGCATTTTTTAACATTGCAAGATGGGCAGAGGTATGCACTCTACTAGTCCAATTCTATCTATCTATCTATCTATCTATCTATCTATCTATCTATCTATCTATCTATCTATCTAGTTCTTGGTGTAAGCGGCCCTGAACAGCCAGTACCTCTTGCTGATTATGAAAGAGGGCTGTCGAGGGGACGACCTCTCTGGCACTGCTTCTCACTGTCACCTCTGAGGAGCTGGACATCTCCTGTCAAAACACAGAGAAATGGGACAACCTGAATCCCTCTCACATCGAAAACACATTCGCAGACACACACACACCATGTTCCTGACTGTGAGCCTCTAAGAAACAGCGGGAGAATAAGTCATATTATGCTGTGAAACATTAAAACCCAGAAACACGTTTTCCCATCACAGCGCTGCTTCCTTGGGAACTACTAAGTTTAAAATTCGAGTGAAAGAGAATTTCCGTGTTGGAGAGAAGAAAAAAAAAAAAAAGAAGCAATGTACAAATCTACATCAGCCATTTCCTCCAGTGAGATTCATGCAATTTGAACGAGATGAAAGAGAAATATGATATTTAAGCTTGTATCATCTGCTGTTAACATGAAAGATACATGGCGGATGGGGATGCTCTGTATTTCCGAAACCACTTATGTCAGAATGATAACATCTTTTCCTCATGTACAACCAGATCAGATATTACACCTGCGTAGAAAAACTTCTGGGGAAAGTAGTTCGATCAAACAGGCACTTCCCCTCACCAACCCTGATGTAAAATTTAGCATTCAGCAAGGTCTGTCTGCGCTCGACGAATCCACTCTGCCTCCCGCCTGAACGAGCAGATGGGGAGAATCATAGAGGGGTGGCATTGACCTTACTTCACTGAGAGATCCAACCCCCGTCCCAGGCTGCTAACGCGTTCTGGCATTTTGCTCACGCACTGGATGACAGCGTCACACAGGCGTGCAAAGTTCAAGGTGCCCTCTCTGGTTTGACCTACAAGAATGCAGCGGAGTCGCAGCCGCGTCAGCCAAGTTTCTTCCAATAAAAGCTACAGTAGAATGTAAAAGACATCAGTGGCATTCATATATTTCTCACTTTACGGGAGCTTGTGAACAGACAGGACAGCGGCACTCTGTCTTCCATGTTCTGATGGCTTTAAAAAGGTGGAAGAAAAATGTGTATTCCATTGAAGCTCCATTCTCAGATTCATTCACGTTTGTGTTTTCTCGCGAGCGGCCTTCTTCTACCATTGGTAAAAAAAACTAGCTAGCAGCTAGCTGTTAAGTTAGCTCTCTACTTAGCTTTGCTCCTGCAGCATCATGTGTAGGGCTGCAAACGACGATTCTGTTTACGATAGAATAATCAGCGGATTGGGTTCACAATGAATCAATTAGGTAATAAAAAGAGATATCACGTGCCGAGAGCTCGGTCCAAAACCCAAAGATTCTTCCTTTACTTACACAAATGACAAAGAAAAGCAGCAAAGCCTTACATTTAAGAAGCTGGAGCCAGTAAATCTTTGACATTTTTGCTCGAAAAATGACTGAAACGATTAATTAATTATCAAAATACATGACAACTTTCTTTCAATCGACTAAATGATTAATCGACAAATCATTGCAGCTCTTATCCTGTGTGAGGTGACATGGAGGGAGCAGGGAAAGGGCATTTTTTATGGCACAAGTCTTGGCAAGAATGCCTTTTAAATGTGATGTGAACATGAATAAATCCCAGGTCCCACTCCAGCTATTGATTCTATGCCGTGGTATAAAAATAGACTGTTCATCCAGACCAGTGGCCAGAAGAAAATGTTGTACAAATTTTTACCATACATCGTATCATATTGACATCACAGATATGTGAGCTGACACTCATGATGAAACGTGGAGGGATGATGGTGGCGGCATTACAGCTAGGCTAAAAGGCTACCAAGCCACAGACCACTGTTTGAGACTGTGTTTCAATGTTTGTAAGCAAGAAATTACTGGATGTCGTGACATCTTCTAGACATTTCCCAACCCTAACCAAATGTTTTGTGTGCCTTAACCTAACCAGACCATCAGCACAGCGATGTCACGATATAAGTTGAAAACTGAGTCGAAAGAAAAGTTACGACATTCATTTATACATTTTGGTAATAATATTCTTTATCCCCTCGTGCTCTATGCAGAATCATCCATGACGACATTCTCACCTGGACAGATCTCTGCTCGAAGTGAAACTGAGTGACCGTCGACTGAGAGGACGACGAGGCGAACTCCTGGTTCTCGAACTGCCTCTTCACGCTGGCCAGACCACCGGGCAGCGAACACGCCTCTGACTCATCCATCATCTGCGGGCGGAAAACAGATAACATGAAACACACCTGGGACTCCCATCTGTGTACGTATCGTACATTAAACACACTGTAAACCTGCAGTTTATATGAGATCTTGGAGATTGAATGTGACCTTGGTGAACTAACTGGCTCTTATTGATCGTGAATATGTTATGCAAATATAAAAGTGAATGAAAAGGCATTATGCTAATGCTGTTAAAAGCATCAGTCAGCAGGGTTGGTGTGCTTTTGAACGTGGCGGGAATGCTGTGATTTTATTTTAGACATTTACAATGGAAATTGGACGGTTCCTTCACAATTCTTAAGGCAGAGAGTCATACCTCTGTGGCTGAAAAGAAATAAGACCTAAATTAAATCCCATTCTTGTGTTTATATGTGACAGACATTTCAAACATGGCACAGATGGCGGGCGCCCGATTTTAATGGATTTACTTTTTTTCTACATTCACCCTCCAACAGGGAGGGAAACATCAATATAAAATGTAGTCTTTCAGATTAGCCAGTTAAATGGAACAAAAAAGCTTTTCAATACTCTTTATCGAGCTACTGTACGGAAAGAATTATTTCTCAAAACTGGAGAAACACAAAAGCCTGGTTTCTTCTGCCAAGAGGAGGAGGAGGAGGAAGAGGAGGGAGGAGAGGAGGAGGAATGAAGAGGAGTGTTTAAACCTCATCAGTATGGAGGATGCACTTCCTCATCCTACGAGATCTGGGCAAGAATGCACACCATCTACTTGATACAATAATCTCCTTTAGAGATTGTCAATTACTTTCCTAATAAAACATTTATATGTAGCCTTCTGCATATATAGCTTCTCCAACTCTGCAATATATATGAGACGCCTCTTGCTGCTTTGTGTGTGTGTGTGTGTGTGTTTGAGCTTGTTGAACACGCGCACCTCGTCACCTTCCCTTTTTAATGCAAATGAGGGCTACGATGTAATTTGCAAGTTATTGCGGAGGAGTTGGGGCCAGTGACATTTTCTGGCAGGGCAGCAGTGTTATCAATATTTTACCACTTGAGGACACAAAGGCTCCATTGATATGACATGGAATCAACATATCTCATTTAAAATGGCTGCTGTGGACATAATTTACGCCTGAGTGAGCATTAGGTGGGTTCAAACATGGCGTCACCTTTAATCTGTGGACCAATCTCTTCACTGTGTTTAGAATCAGGTGGATAATTGTGTGTCTGATCTGTCGATAACATGTTTAAATGAACTGTATCTGAAAGAGCAAGACAGAAACTCCAACACCACTCTCGTGTCTTTACAGAGACAGTTAGCTTAGTTTAGCAGCTAAACTGAGCCAAATGTTAATATAATAACTATTAAGACTTCTGTCAGTTGTTAATTAAAGGTGCAATATGTTGAATTCACACTCAGAACATATAAGGAGCAGCACTTGATCAGAGTAATTACTAACTGCTGCTAACGACAGCGTTAGCTCTGTTAGCCAAGCAGTTGGAAGTGTTGTTTGGGAAAGTGTCGCTTACACCGCCAGCATTTATATATTGGACTGGAATGGGGGCTAGCTGGATAGCATGCTAAATGTGCTTTGACGCACAGTACATAGACGTCATTCGTTGGAACTCGTTGATAGTTTTAGTTGAGTTTTGAATGTTTTCAGCCATAATTCCTACATACTGCATCTTTAAATACACATGTCCTGTCTTACCCTGTGCAGCGAGTACTTAAATATAACCATAGTAACAGTATCAACATGTTGTGATTTTCATTATCAACATATTGGTGGAAAATGTAATGTCAGCAAGATGTCCAATGTTCTTCATGAAGTAAAAATAAGATAATTGTTTAAATAAAAAAGACATTATTGAACCTATTATTCTCTGTTTATCAAGTTATATGAGAATGAATTGTGGCTATTACATAATAAGATATAATCAGACATTAATCAGAAAAAGTCCGGACCTCTAAATATTGGTTACTCTCCCAAATTGATGTATTTAATAACTAGTATTGACTTGCAACTATTTAAAGGAATGTATGTTGTGAAACGTCTTTTCGGGTTTTCTCGGATGCTCAGTTAAAATTTTGAAAATAAGTGATTGCTGAGGCTTACAAAGAATCACAAAGATAGATAGATAGATAGATAGATAGATAGATAGATAGATAGATAGACAGATAGACAGATAGATAGATAGATAGATAGATAGATAGATAGATAGATAGATAGACTTTATTGATCCCAAGCTGGGAAATCAAAGTGTAGCAGCAGCATTACACACAGAGACAATAACATGAGGGCCAAAACAAACTTGTATGAAAAAAGTCAATTGACACCAGCTACAACCATCAGACCATGTGTTTGTGTTGCTGCGCCTCAGCCTTGCGCTGGTAGAAAAATCCTGGATATATGTACAATAAGTTGCAGTAGACGGTGCTGAGGGATGACAGACTTGGCTATCTTTAAACACCTTGTCACTTGTGTGTGGACGAGCAGACAACAGCTGCAAAGGTATAGACGATAAACAAGATTCCTGTGCTGATTCCCTCTGGCAACTACACCTCCCCCCCCTTCCAACACACACACACACACACACACACACACACTCAGCTGTCAGTAGTGACCACATGAGGCTTGCCAGTGACTATCGAGGGCTGTTGTGGTGGAGTGCTGGAGGGTCATTCAGTGAAATAATAAAGCTTTTCTATTGCCGTTATTAAATCAATAAAAATCTAAAAGATTTATTGAATTCGTCCCATGGTTGTTATTTAAAGGATAATTATGTGTTGCAGCCATTTATAAACAAAGCAACAAGCCGCTTGAGGCAGCCCTTTCCCGCGGTGTTACCGCAGCTTGAAAAGCACTCTGCATTATGTTAACAACACCTCTCATCTGGTCTGGATCGGCTGTAAAACTCGGCCTCAAGTGGCTTGTTACCATGCAGACCCGCGACCAGCTAACTGTTAATGCACTCACTGAAAATCACCATTTATACTGGGGAAATTAAGAAGCGCTGCACAGTGGAGAACAACATCATTACTATAAATTAGTTTTTGAATGTTTTAATTCCGTTTCCTTATTTGAGTATTTTCTCTGTTTTTATTGCCACTTTTTTACCATTAGTGTTAAGTAAAGCCTATTCGGCCCTATTACACACAGTAAGCATGCATCTGTTCTGCCTCGTCATGTCCAAAGGCTCCAGAAGGTGGCAGGTCACTCTGTGTAAACACCCCACTGTGTGGCCTGATGGATTACATTCTGGATTATTTATCACCTGACAGACCGGCAGATTCAAGGATTGGACATGAGGCAGACCACTAAAAGCACTGCTATGTTTGTGGTTTCAAAGTGTACAAATGACATTCAAAACGGCAAACAATACACAAATAGGGCCTTGAGAGTTGGAGAAGATTATATCAGTTAACTACCATACTGTGTTTTAGTTTGGTTAAATAACCACAACAGGAAAATTACAGCTAACAATAAAACCTGATCCTGATTTCATCTGATTCTCCTGCAAATTTGAAAAAAGCCAAATAGAAAGAAACAAACAAACCACAAAATGAAAGCTTTTATGTCCACCAAATTTTACTCCATGCAGCAAAAGCTATAGAATTGGCTTGAACCCCTGGTCTGAACCTTTATAGGCTATTAATGAGGCATGTACTTTACCTGCTATTCATTACCTTTAATATAGCATGTTTTAGTCATCCAGCCTTGAAATATTAGCCTACTTGATGAAGCTTTCATTCTGCCGACTGAAACAGCATTACAGACGGGCCATTTGAATCTGTAGGCTCTTCAGTTGATATAAAACATGAAGCTGTTGAAGTCCCATGTTGTTGTGAGTGCTGATTAGAGGGGGAAAAAAATGGATGCTGCCTCTTTTACACATTTAGGATGATAAACGTCTGGAAAGCAACGGAGTGCAAAGCAGCTGAACTTTGAATGCCAGCTGAAGTGAGAAGACTTTTTAAACAGCGAGAGGAGAGCAGCGGAAATGCTAGTTTAAACAGCCCGATGATGTGAGCTCAACAAGATCATCTGTGGTTGAATCAGATGTGAAAAATCTGATCTGCGCTCAAAAAACAACAACGTTGAACTCCTTTGACGTGATTATTTTTGTAAACAGATGATTTATCGGCCTGCTGAAGGAGTATCTCATAACGACTTCTTCAATCATATCACACCAGGCTGGAGCTGCTGCGAGTCATTAAAGTCTAGAGAAATACATATTCATGCAGAGGCCACTGCGAGAAAAAAGAAAGGTGAAGTTATGAAAAAGAGCAGGTTGTTGCAGCACTTTGGGGTTGACGTGGAAGCCGAGTGCAGAACTACCGTCACTTTATAATGCAGCTTTTGTTCGGTGTCTCTCTCCGTTACAGTCAGCGATGATAAATCAGGTGCAGTAGTTATTTGTATAAATGTCCTCTGAACAGGAACTCCTAAAATTCACATGAGCAGCAAAAGCGGTATTTTTCAGCAGTGGCACTTTTATTTCGCCGTACCTGCACAAAACCTTGGCGTGGTCCTTCAGTAAATCAGGACAACAGAGTGTTATGGGCCTATAGAAAGGACAACAGTACTAATAACCCACCGGTGAATACGGAAGAGGACCCAACAGTACTGTGGTTGATTATTTCACACCAAGAAATGGTGAAAAATTGGAAATGATCAGGTTATTTATTACATAAATTGACATGGTGCTTTAACATTCTTTTAGTGAAAAATATAGCATAAAAACAAAATAAATATCAGGAAAGAATAAGAGATAATGGTCCTACTGTCACAGAGGCTGCGTATTTAGCTCAAAATAACTACACAGGTCGACTTCTAAAGCGGATTGTTACGACCCCTATTTACGTTTCTGGTTGGATGGCGACCTCCAGTGGCCAGAGTAATTATTACGCCTGCAAAGGAGGTGGTCAGGTGAAGGAGCATAAAAAGCGAAGCAAAGCTGGGACATCCTATTTCGTAAAAAAATTGAGAAAATATAAGGCTGTGACATCATCAGCCTCACTGACCAATCAGCTGACACACATGGTACCATCAGCTGTTGTTTCCGGCTCCTGACGATGATAAGTTTGATCAGTTTGTCGGAGTGATTAGAGACATTACGAGGCCTTGTCAAACTCCTCTTTAGCTCTTAAACAGCTAACAATAATATCTGTACGCTTGTGTGTGACACTTCCTTCAAGTTGTGCTCCGGTTGTCGGCCACAGTTAACAGCCATTTTCCAGTGCCTTGATTTTAAGATAGTGAGCTGACTCAGTGTATTGGCCTTGGCTGACTAACTGCTCACACAGTTGAATTATTGGGTTTATAAAGTGCGCGCAGGCTCTTCAAAGCCGCTGAGGCTTTCTGGTCCTTGGTAATGACTAATGACTCAGGGATATTCATGAATGTTTCTTTCTGTTTAATCAAAAGGAGCAAAAATGTGTGAAGGCCTGCTGATGTGCTGCCTGCCTGTGTGGGTTTGTCTGACTTTGCTGCAAAGTACACATTTCCTTCTCATTCTCTGCAGTTAAAATTACTCGGACATGGTTATGAACAGTTTTGTGCTCCGTTTCTCTGGAAGAAGATGAGTGCGTACGTGTGCCAGCGTACACTCACGTTATCACTCTGACTGAAAATATCAGCATGTACGATATAATTAACAGTCTAAATAGTTATTCTTATGTAGATCATTCGATAAAAACACAGCCTAAATGAGGACCAGTAGTAGAGCAAATTCTCAGATGCTAATATAAGTACCAGTTCAACAGTGTCAAACAAAAGGCCTGCACTCAAAATACTGCTGAAGTAAAATTAAAATTAGAGTATCAACAGTAAAAGTACTGGTTCTGCAGAATGGTATTGTGTTAAAGGTGCAATATGTAAGAATTGGGCTCTTTAAAGTAATACTCCCAGCAACTAGGGTCAGCATATCACCATCACAGTAATTTCTAACTGTGTTATTTCTAAACATACACGACTGTAGCTACTGTTAGCTTTTTAGCTTTGTTAGCCTTGCAGCTAGCCAGACCACCAGGAGAGTGCTGGCTAACACAGGAGCTGTGGACGGCTGGGAGAAGGAGGAGGTTTTCAGGCATGCCAACTTTAGTCTGTTATTTCTTCACATTTCTGTCGATCATTTCAGTTGTGAATGTTTTAAGCTAGAATTCTTACTTATTGTACCTTTAAAGAGTGATAGTATTTGGAGTGAATGTCAACCAGAAAGTACGAGAGTGAATGTTTTAATTAATAAGTCTGATATCAAATGTACTGATGCATTGAAAGGGATTTTATGGTAACAAATGTGCTTAAATATTTACTAATGTAAGAGGAAATTATACATATAAATACTGATTAACAAACACTGATTGCCAATAAAATGAATATATTTAAAAATGTGCTACTTTGGCTCTGATGCAGCGTCCAATCTGACTCCACCGAAGAGGACCCGCACCTTAAATAAAAAAGGTTTTTAGGTTCTAAGTTAACAAAAACACAACGATTCTTTGTTTCAGGGTTTTGTTCACCAACTAAAACAAAGTCATGAAGATTATACTTCTGTTTCTCTCAGTACACTCTACTAAAAAAAACCTAATTCCTATACACTGCACCTTTAAGTAGTAAAATACCAGACGTCAGTATGAAGTAGCATGAAATATTTATATTCTTAAACTTACTCATAAACTCTCTCCCACTGGTAGAAGCTTCCACATTGAACCCGTCTTTATAATTTAATGTATTTATGTTGGAAATCGAATAATAAGTCACTGGAGCAGCCCTATATGACTGTTAGATGATTTCTCCTGACTCCTGTTCACACTCTATAGGTTTTCTTTTCCTGTACAATGCTGAGCCTCATGACACCTACAATGAATAATCCCACAGTCCCACCAGAGACATGTGGAAGCCATCCTCCCTTTATCCTATGCTCAGTGACAGCAAACTTAAACATTGGGGAGAATTAAGTAAGAAGAAATTTGGTCATAAACATCAGCGTCACATTTGTTAATCCAAAAGAAATTTGATCCAAACACTTCTTCACTCTCCTCTATGCCGCCTCCCTGGCTGCCTGCATATCCTCCCCGCCGTCTCCCGTTACATCCGTGTGGAAGCATCGTCTTACCGCTGCAGAGGAGGAGCTGCTGGTGTCTTTCTTTGTCACAGCTGCCTGATACATCGCCAGCCGCTCTTTCACCGACACCGACTCGGTCTCCTGGTCCTCGGCGCTCGGGGCCCAGTCCTGGGGGGGTCCTGACCTGGATCTACTTGCGCTGCCTGCAGCTGCACAAACACAAAGAAGTCGCCCTCTAAGATGTGAGCCAACCAACATAAACTCAGAACAGAGCTTGCCATTAGTAATTTGACTTAAAGGTGCAATAAGTAAGAATTCATAATCAAAACAAATGGGGGGGAATCATATTGGTTTGTGTAACTGCTAACCTGCTACATATAGCTGATGTTAGTGATTTAGCTCAGTTAGCCCTGCAGCTAGCGGTCTCGAATAACACCTCAGACAGGTCGGGGCTAGCCGGTTAGCATTGCTAACTTCGGTATACATCTCTGCAACACAACAACACAGACATCAGAACGGTAGCAGTGTTGTTTCTTCATATCCTGGTGGTGAGTTTAGCGAATTTTTGTATGTTTTCAAATAAAATCTGACATATTGCACCTTTAAGGACAGTATGAATAAGGCTTCTGTCAGTGTCGGTGACTGTTTCAACCTGAATCAATAGTATGGATTATCTGTTTCAGAGAGAAAAACACTGATCACAAAATTATTACATAATCACAGCAGTTTCCTGAACAAACAATAAGTAAATAAAAGGAGATAAACAACACTGAATGTAGACAGATGGTGACTTTAAAGTCTGAAATATGTTTTTTTGCCCTTTTCTGATCAGATATGCAGAAAATCCCCGCCTGATTTGGTTAAATATATCTGCATACCTCCAGATACTGCAGATATTTTAACCAAGAAATGGCCAGAGGCATGCTTAACAAGTATCGACATGAAACCGAGGCCGAATGCTCATCAATCACAGAGCACTACTTTATGATATATATTTCTCGGCATGTCCCTCCGGATAGCCAATTAGAGCAGACCACTGATTTTACATTTGACTTTTCTGTGCTACAAAGCATCATTAGGAAAGCGAGAAGGCTCCATTAATGCTCGGCACACACCCACACCGGACCTTTTAGCTCCTGGCATGTTCTCTCTCGCTGGGCAACAACACCGTGGGATGAAAGAGGGCCCTAAATAGAAATCATTCTCTCTCATTACGTGCACACGCTGTAACCTTTTGACATTTCTGAAAACCTCCTCCTTGTTGGCACTTACATTTTTTTCCCCACATGTATGTGTGCCAGTATAACTTTGTCTGAAAGTAGAGGTCAGCCCGAGTGCTTCTTCACCACAGATTGATGTTTGCTTGAAAAGACTTCTAGCAGCTGCTTTTTAAATGCATATGGACTCAGTGAAGGTGTCCTTGTGCTTTCGTAGTATAGAGATTAGTGGTATAGTACATACCGTTCATGCTTGAGCAAAAGCAAGCTATCTACTTATAATCTATGACGACACTGGCTTGTTTTAGCCCTCTCTGGTGTCCATATCATCAAAATGATGAAATCACTCACCCACTTTTTTAACCTCTGTATCTGGCAGGTAAAACCACATAAATCCATTCAAAAATCTTTTTTAATCCTTGCAGACTGGATCGGTGGATTTGGTCATGTGAGAAAATCTGCAATCTTTCGTGCCAAGTTCAAATTTGGGACCCAATTTGAACCGCTGTGCAAAAGTGTTAAAAATTGGAGGAGCTGTTGGAGTTATCGGAAATCCCATTATAATTTTAATTAAACACAATAGAAATTTGGATCACTGGGGCGGTTACTGTGGGAAAAGATAAGCTTAGACAGTAAACAATGATAATAGTGTCAGTAGTATTCACTCTTCACTAACTTAGATCTTGATGAATGAATGATGCATCGTACGAATCGCTCAAAACGATCTCGTTAACTGCCGGTTAGCAAGCTCAGCTTCCTGTGAGAGCTTTTTTTTTCCTCTTTCTCCATTCAGTCTTTATTGAATGAAATGCTGCGCAAGCTTGAAAAATAAATACCAGGGTGGTACATGACACGAGTGCAGAGAAAATAAAAAGAGTGACTGGCATCGGCATGTTTCACTGGGTGGATGGTGTGTTAGCTGTTAGCTAGCTCCGCAGCGCTGGTTGTTTACCAACTAGCCCTGTGAATACGTCACCAGGCCTCTTTGACCAAATATTTTGCAACAATGCACGGATACATTTGTGCGTGAGCAGGTCTTAATACAGACGGAACATCTCATCCCCCCCCAATTTTAGCTCTCTGCTACGTACGGCATGTTAGCGGTAACCACGTCGGGGGGGAGAAATAGGCTGCGGCTAACCTGAGGCTCGATGACAGAAACGCAAGGATAATGCTCTCATTTATCACCCGTGATAAATGTTGAAGTCATGCTCCGGAGCTGTCACCGAGACGGAGCCATGCGGTGACAACAACGCTCTGGATATCTCTTGTTTCTGAGACGGGTATGCAAAGCTGGCATAACATGGAGGTGAGGTAAGCAGGGCTCCGTGGAGGTATAAAATACACCCGGCCTTTTTATAAACCGTCTCCGTCTGCAGCGTCATGTTCCCCCCGTGACACGGAGATTTATGGCGTGGAAGCGTGTGTGAGAGAGAGAGAGAGGAATAAAGGGAAACAAAGACGAGGCAAGATTCAAGAAGTTCTAATGAGACTGAACCCTTTCAGAGATTTGAAAGTTGTTTCACCATCTCCCTTTGCTGCCGCTAATTAGTACCGGCACCGACAGATGTTTAATAAGCATTAATAACAGCTTTCAAACATCTTATTGCTTAAGATGCCTGAACGTTATGGGGGCCAGGTCTCTGTTTACTGTGTGGTATTGATATCAGGACTTTTTCACAGCCTTACACTTATAACCTGTGTCATTTTCAACTTTTGATGGATTGCTCAGAGGCATATTTACCACCGCGCACTCACTGTTATTTTCTTCTCGGCACTTGCTTCTTA
>OMLP01012933.1:21778-41594 GCA_900302685.1 Spondyliosoma cantharus | reverse complement strand
TAAGAGGAATAAAATAATATAGAGTACAATAAAGGCTAGGATGAAAGATTAGTTAAAACAGATTAGAACAACAAAATCAATGTAAAATAATTAATAAAAAGCAGATAAAAGAACAACAAAAGAAAGAATGTTTCCTAATCAAAATAAAGGCTGTAGATTACATAAAATATTTCAACACTTCCATGTTCAGGAATATAAACATTGAGTTCTTTGTGTTGCCAATTTCACTCACTCACACTTGTTCTTTAATAAAACATATACATTAATTGCTCAATACCATGGTATGTGATTGCTTGTGAATATATGATATCTTGGGTTAAAGAGCGTTGTGCTATAATGTACATTTTGAATGCAATATTATTTGCATATCCTAGTGAAGAAAATCTAGAAATGCATTTAATTAGTTTTGGAGACTAAAACAGGGGCCCAAGGTGGTTGCAGTGCTCATGTGCTACCCCTAGAACCCCCCCACATTTAAAATTGCTGCTCCACCCCTGTGGGTGCGTACTGTGACGCAGCCATTTTTTTTAGCTTTTTTCCAAAAACTGGCAATTAACAAGACTCTTGGCGCAGACTAAACACAGATACCACATGAAACCAGGCTCACAAACCTCGTCAGATGCAGGAGCCTTCCGAATTCAGAATATGCCTAAGGAAAATTGATACTCACCTTTGTACAAGCTCTGATGTTTTATTTAAAAAAAAATGATGTGTCTACATAAACATGTTATCAATATGACCTTTAACTGTATTTGTTTTACTTATTCGAAGATTCTCTAAGATTTCCCCTCGATGTTAACAGAGCCGAACACAAACCAAGCTTCAATGTCTTAACAGAAAATAAGGTGTCTATATACTTTTGGCCAGCTAGTGTAATTCCCTCTTGCCTGTCTTCATGTCTCTGCTATTATTACTCTTTTTCCTTCTACCCCTTTCTTGTATCTTCCTTCCTACATCACTCCACCCCATCCTCTTCTGCACTCTCCTCTTCCCATCCCCATTTCCACCTGATGTCTCTCTCCCTTTCTCTGTCTCTCTCTCTCTCCCCCTGTTCCAGCTCATAGCCCTGAGCTTTGTTTCCTGGTTAAGGTCACTGTCAGTTTATATTAACTGTGGCTCAGTAAATCCATCACCCAAGCCATGTTCATGTATTCCAGCACACAAAAACAAACACAGACATGTTGGCCCCATCAGGTGATTTGTATAACCGTCTAGGTCAAACATACCAACGTTTCAGGTCTATTTAATTCAGTACTCATTATTTAAATGGGAAATTGCTACATTTATGAAGCACCTTTATCCAAAACCCTTCATCCATTATTTTGCCACGCACTCACCAAATCATGCAGACTCTCACACACTGATGGCAGCGATCTAGCAGTGCGGGGTTCTGGCCTGAACATCAGGAGCAATTTGGTGTTTGCCGAAAGACACTCGGACAGGGGGATCGAACCTCCAACCCTGTGATCATTCCAAGACCAGCTCAACCTCCTGGTCGCAGCTGAAATGGAGCGGACATGTTTTCCCCCAGGCACAATTATTTTTACTTGACATTACCCACAATTCAACTTGGCTGCCAACAGTTTGGTTGGAGATTCTGGTGTGTTAAGCTAACAGTGGCTAATATAGCCTCGAGCTTGCCTGAAGCAGAGATGAGAAGCAGGCTATAGAGGTCCAGTAAACTTACACATCTTCAGACTGTAGTCTCCGGCCCAATAAACGCTGACTCAAGTGACATGAACCGGACGCTGGCCATGGGAGGCTCAAACGTCACACTGTTGTGTTCCAGGCTACACGTCCAATAAATGTAGGGAATCTGAAAAATTGTTAGCATTTCACCTCTTCCTTCCTTCCATTTAACAGGGACTGAAAAGACAATGGCTATTGATAATTCATGCGGACCCTAACCCTATCAATGTTAAACAACATATTTTATAACCCATTTAGCTTTGATTAAACAACCGCTAAAGTTAGCATTTGACCACTTCTTAGCTCACATTACTGTTTGATAGTGTAACAATATATGAAACATGCAAATTCATTCTAAAACAACTTGGACATATTTAAGTCCAGAAATGAAACTCACTGGGTGTAATCAAAGAATAATGTTAGCTAAGAAGTGACTGAATGCTAACTTACGCTAATGGGTTGTCATATGTTATGTTAGCTTGAAGCTTTGCATTCAACCACTTCTAAGCTTACATTACCATGTTTATATTTAAGAATCAATTTAATCCTTATCCTAATAATAGGAATGACAGACATAATACAATTTTCTCAGCTCTTTATTTTGCTAACAATCTGACTGCGAACTGGGCAGAGGCATACAGTACAGCTGTTTCAATGTAAAACAATATAACAAGCACTTATCCTCCAGGCACAACTTGCATTTCACCATGATGTTGTTCTTGTCGTTATCACACAAACAATTCAAATAGAAATGTTTCCATGAAGTTAACGCTGTCCTCTCTGCCATCTAGCTACATTGACATTAGCTAGCTACGCATGTAGCTGACACAACTGTAGGTTTACCTTCTGCTGACGGCAATTTTTTCCAGTCACCGATTAAGGTTATAAAAAACTGAGTAAATAACAGATTACTGGAATCACAGAGCTAACACGTTACGTTACACATTGTTCAATGCTAACATTATCTGTAGTCTAACAGAAGCTAACATGTATTGTTTTACCCTGAGAAACTATCGCTCTAGATTTTTACTGCCCATTATCTCTTCAGTCGCTGATCAACTGGGAAGTGTCACGTCGTGTCATTGTCCGTAACCGCTTTATCTCTTTTCATGGGGTCGCAGAGTTTGTTGCTGGAGCCAATCCCAGCTGTTTCCTGGACAAGTCACCAACTCATCGCAGGGCCCTCACTGATGGCAGAGGCCGCCATGCAAGGTGCTGTGAGGTCATGAGAGGTAATCCAGACAGGTAAGGCTGGAGCAGTGCAAAAATCTGAAGAAACAAGCCAAAATTAGAAGAATCAAATGCAGACGGTTTGTTCCTCCACACAAAAGTCCCATACAAGTCCAACTGAAAAACACCTCCCGTAGGAGGAGGAGGGCCCTTTACCTCCTCCATTACCCCCAACAAAACCTCCAACAAAAAATGTCTGTTTTTCTCCCTTTTCCTTTAAGTCACTTTCCTTGTTGATGTCTTCGTTCCGTCCCTTGCCGTCCAGCTCCTTCCACCTAAAAGCACATCTGCTCTCTGTCCTCCTCTCCCTTAATCAGGTGGCCTAAACACCTACAACACGACAGCAACCAGTGGCATAGTCTAGTTTATTATAGTGGGTATACTGTGATGATTCCCTCCCAGCCTCGTACACACTCATCCCGGACCGACACCCCATAAGGACCACCACACTCACTAACGCTTACAGTAGGCAACATGCATCCACATACTGTATAATTGAAAGCATTCTGAAAGACTGGGTATGTATTGTCAACAATTTACTATAAGCAACACAAGACTTTAACAGCATATGACATTTACAGCTGGTGAGATTTAAATGCTTTGGCCCGATTTTTTACTGTTGTAGCATGAATCATGGTCTGGATGAGAGTGAGAAAAAAAATACAGTCCTCATTTTTTTTCTCATTCTCATCCAGACCACAATTAGGAGAGGAATTAAAACAGTATATTCACTTATCTGCTCTTCAATGGAAAAATACTCCATTACAAGTAAAAATCCTGCATTCAAAAACTTACTCAAGTAACAGTACATAAGTATTAGCATCTGAATATACTCACAGTATTAAAAGTAAAAGTACTCATATTGCAGAAACTTTGCCACTATGTTACATCATTATGCATCATAATTGAATTATTGGCCTATTGATGCTGATCATCATCAAATTGTTTACACTGGACAACACAATTGTAGATCTCTTGTCTGTGCATACACTGTTCATCAGATTGAAACCCCTTTCACACTCAGCCATGCTAGCTAGCTTCAGTAACACTAGATTTGGCACAGCACTAAATATAATTCAGTACGCACAAGTTAATTAGATATGAATTAGATACAAATTTGCACGACATGAAGGACCGTTACTCAACTTAACTAAGCAAACAAATGTTCTTTCAGCCAAAAAAGTACAAATAGAGGCCATATGATGTGAAACTTTAATACATGTTTGCTGGGTTTTTGGGTATAGCTCCCCCAGTGACTTCATCAGACTCCATGCAGCTTCCTCTGGAGCGACAAAAAGCTTTGCAAACCTTTTCACAAATGCAGCATTACACCCGCAGACCTGTTAAATTGACGAGTAAACTCCCTGTAAGTTCTATCTGCTGCTGGTGCAAGTTGTTTTTCATCCTGTTCAAGGCGAACACATAACTGTGAGAGTTATCACAACATGATTGTCTGTAGTTTTCAAGGTGTTTCAGAAAGCTTTTAACGAGGAGGTACGTCACAGCAGGGCTGATAATAGTGCTTTCAGTCATCAGTAACCTTCAGTTAATGGAAAAAACATTTTTTTTCTCTTTCTGTCCAATGCTGCAGCGTTGTATTCCCCATGTGTCTGAAACACTCTGTTTTAGCTCCTGTCTCTTAAAGGTCTCCCTCCAGAATACCAGTCTGCTCTGATTGGTCAGCTCACACACACCCAACCCATCACTGCTAACACCAACAGAGCAGCTGTGCTAGATTAATTCTAGTGCCAAACTGGCTGCATAAATGGTGCATAAAACATGCAAATGTGTGACGTGGTGATGTAACGTGATGTCGCAAAGTCACAGGTGGGGCTACAGACGGGCGTTTCAGGAGCTGTGTTTTCAGTGGGAGAGCTACTGTTGTAGACCATTCTCAAGCTTATATATAACACTGAGGGAAATGAAATAAAAACAAAAAATGTCTTTACACGACACAAAATGACAGATTAGTCTGATTATTGGGCTACAAACAATGGACAGTTGGCTCCCACAAGTGAAGGGTAAGACTCCAGACACCGTGATAGTGCTGTTGCGTTGTGCTGTTGGTGGTGCAACAAATAAGCTAAAAAAGTCAAAACAGTTCTTGTTTTTCAAGGCTGTCCATCACTTATTGACACTCCAGGTTCTACTTGCAGATGCTACTCAAGAACTTGTTTTGTGTCACCAAGGCACTCTTCTACTTCTGCAAATACCTCACCAACACTGCCTCAAATGCATTTATTAAATTTCAGAAGCTTGTGAAACTCATTCCTGTAGCTTGTGCATAAATGTAAAGGTTGACTTCAGCTCACCTTCAATAATGTCAATGTGCAGAATTTCTCCAAAATAAGCGTGAAAAGAAAAACAGAAATCTTCTACCTTTAGAAAGAAGTGCATGTGTGTGTGTGTGTGTGTACAGTCTGAGTACCACTGACTCTGACCACGAATACATACAAAATACACACTCTCGTATACAATCTGCCAGATTAATTCAGCACTGCATCAGCGAGTTGGTGACTTTCAGCTGCATAATGGTGATGGTTTAGCAGCCTGTGAGAGAATGTGATTGGAAGCTGACCTTTGCCTGTGTTTACATACATTATTGCACACTTCATGTTTTTATCATCGTCCTGTGCTCTGGGGCTCTACTTTTGCTTTTAGCGCTCGGAGTGCACAGAACAATAAGGCTGCTTAGAACTTAATTTATGTGTGTGTTAATGGTGCTGTAACAGGTTTTGAGGTTGTGAAATTGCTTTGTACTTCTTCATGTCCTAAAACCACGTTTTTGATGTATTATTCAACAGTGAATTCAAGTAAAGCATTTAAAATCCATGTGGGTGTGTGAAGAATGCTTCTGTGTGTGCATGTCGGGATCTATTATCCAACAGTGAGTTCAAATAAACCCAGTGTTTCCTCGCATGGATGTGTGTGTGTGTGTGAGTCTTTCGTTATTTTATATAGAGTCGGCCTTGAGTTCATCAATCGCGCACTGTGGCCACAAGGGCACTGTTAATAAACCAGGAACTGCGCTGCTATTACTGAAATTAAAAATGCAGCGTGATTTACATGGTAATGGAAGTGTTATCTGGTCTTTGACACAGCTCCAAGTGGATGGAAAACAAATATCAATTAGCTTCTTTCATCATTTGATGTGGCTCATATTCTGAAGCAGTTGGGACGGTTGAACGGGCCTCGTCCACTCCGGTCCAACAAATTGACAGTAAATTGCAATAATAGTGAAGCATTAATGGATAATTGAAGGGCCTTTCATAATAGCTCAAGTGATGATAGATATACATACATTTGTATTGATGATACTGTGTTTATGCACTCAAAACAGTACCAATTATAAGGGAGAAGATTTCCAGACTCGTGATGAATCATATCTCAACATGCATGCGCCAGTCCCTATCCTGCTTGGTCTGCAGTAGTTATAATTTCAACGGGAGATGTGAGCAAATTTGTATATCTGAGCATACTATCGTAAATGTAAGTAAAATCCATTGTCGTGTCATGTATTCGTCAAGCACCAGGTGTGTGAAGGCCATACCCTTTATTTTGCTGTATGCGTTGAATGCCACAGTAGGAAGAGAACAGACGGAGCTTTTTCCTCAAATGTGTCCAAAATTTACGAACAGTCAGAAATTCAGCGGCAGAAACCATCTTACCCAGGCCAGTGTCCACATAACTTCCCATCAGAAAAGCACTGGCAGTGCCCCAGGATAGAGCGCTTGTGTAAAAAAAAAAAAAAAAAAAAAGCTTCATGTTGGTTTTGATTTTCATTAGTATACAATGGGTATTATGATTAAAGCTCACCATTCACCAGCTACATGTGTCTGGCCGATTTTATCCAACAAATGATGCTACATGTGCTTCTCTGTTATGATCAGTGTTGGGGGTAACGCATCACAAAAGGAAACACCTTACAGTAATATGTTGTAATGGTAAGGGAGTAAAATAACACGTAACTAGTGTTTCATGTATGTCCAGTACCGCGTTGCAATCTGTGTTACCATCCGAAGTGAAGCAGTTATTATTATTGAGTACTATTATTGTTTTTTTAAGAATAGATCCACACCACATATTTTCCTGTTGGTGAAGTTCGTCCATCTTGCGAGATGGGCATACTGCCATTATTTTGAGTTCATAAAAAATAAAAAACAGCCAAGAACATAATAGTCAAGTGTAAACTATGTCACAGGGAGTGAAGCCAAAGGAACTCTCCACAGATAGATGAAGCACAGGTAACCTGAAGAACCACCTGGACAGGCTTCATCCAAACACTTATCTAACTGAGAGAGGCGACATTAGTGAGGAGGATGAGACCATGAGCAAGCTTAACGTTAAGCACCCAAAAATGGATTTCTCTGGATCTCGATCTGCCTGGATTGAGCGGCTTGAACCTAATACATCAGACTTTGATCCTTTGTCTGCCTGCTCATCTCTGTGTCCATGGCCATTTGTTTATTTAAGAAGATCTGGGCTATTTATTCATTCTATAGAGGTTATCTGGGCATTTTGTTGAAAGAAACTAAAAAGTAGTATAATAAGATTAATAATTACTCTATGCAGACAGTAATGTTGTAATGGAATATATTACTTTAAAATGAAGGTAACTACTAATATGTGATATATTACATTTGAAAGTAGCCAAGACAAGCTTCTCCTCCATTTTCTCGGTTACCAGGGTGGCGGATGATGAGTCCCATCCCATCTAATATATGATTGGTTGTCTGAAATAGAACAACACTGACGACATTGTCTTTCTGAAAAGTTCAGAGATTTTCGACTGGAAGCAGCAGCACACAAAAAAGTTGGAGCGCTCTGAAAAAAGACAGTGGGTGCTGAACTTTTATCTCTAGGCGTCCACATTCTGCCGCGCACGCTCCCTCCTCAGTGGGAACAACTGAAAAAAAGACGCCGGCGCTGATTGAAGAATATTATTGGGACACGGGGGCCTTAGACTTCCACAGGCTACTTTGTGTGAATTTCAATTTTAATCTGACTTTGGATTGAATTCTTTCAAACACCACAATGCATCGGGCATAATTATCTCTCTCTTTTCTCTCCACCCAATCTGCTGCTTGCTCAGTCTTTACCCGTGTCCGCGGCCAAGATATCAGCGTTCTCTGGGAGTGGAAATCAGATTGCTCTAATCCTCTACCCTGATCACAGAGACAAGGATTCTTGTTTACATGCTGTTGAAGAAATCAGCCTACTGGAGAACATCTCCAACTGGTGTAAACACAGTGACTGACGAAACTGCATGGATATTGTTTTTTTAACAGATATTGGCTGAATGGGAATCAGATTATCCCAGTAAAAGGAGGGGGAGGTTTTCAGAGTGAGTATGAGACTCTTAAAAAGCAAAGAATCAAATTGGAATTGGAAAATCCCATTAGGCTTGAAAATGCCCGCGCAATGTGTGGGGGTGTCCGAGTTTCTTTCACTTTTTTTTGAGTTTTCGCAACTCTTCCCAAAAACGAACCCCTTTAAAGCGATGGAAAAAAAACAACTGTGTATGCCCACGTTTTTCTATAAGGCCTTTATGTGTTTCTATAACCACCTGTATTTGTGTGTGCTCTCTGTCGAGTGCTTGTGGAGGTTAACTCCAGCTTCTTTTCAGCTCGCCCTACAGTCTTTGACGAACCCTGGCTGAGCTCCGATTCCATTTACTCCCCTCTGCCGGCTCTCCACCGTCCTCTCTTTGTTCTACTTCGTTTTTGTGCTGTCTCTTCCTGATCTCTGTCTCCATATCCATCCTGCCAACTTTTCTTGTTTCCCCCTCACTCTCTTGAACCCTTTTCACCTTCACTTTTCTCCTTCGGATAAGACGGAGGAAGAGAGAGAGGGAGAGCGAGAGTGAGAGATCCGTCTAGAAAATCAAAAGTGCGGGGCGGTGCATCTCCACATGAATTCCTACACACCTTGTAATTGCTGTCAGCGAGCCCTCCGACAACTCACTTAATTGCCTGCCATCCAATTTATGGTGAGATTGGGGAGTCGGAGCAAAAGAAGAAAAAAAAAAGAGAGATGACAAAGGGTGTAGAATGGGCAGGGGAGGAGGTGGAGAAACCAAACCCGAGAAGACGAGGTTGCTAAGCGCTGAAAAGATGAGCTACGGGTCCATTATGTTCAGTTGTAGATGAACAGAAAGAGTGAATAATATTTAATAAAAGTGAGGATTTTCATAGCGTGAGGCACGGTTATGGGATTCAGAAAGGAGAATCTCAGAATGGACCTGCAATTAGTGACTTGGGGTAATGATTCTAGGTGGGAGGATTGCACAGGAGCTGCTGGAGTATAATTGGTATAAGTGCTGCCATTAACCTTCCATTGAGGGACTTGTGAAATGCATACAGGTAGTGTGCGCTGGTGTTTGACTGCCGGGTTCTGGTACCATGTCTGCCAGGTAATTCCAACACCACAGGCCAGAGAGAGGGAGACCTTTGTCAGGGCTCTGCCAGAAAGGAGGAAGAAGTTAAACAAACACCAGCAGAGATCACCGGTGTTCAACTCATCCACCCAGAGCATGTAGCGCCCACAGAAACACAAGAAGGGCCGAGGCAGAGGGAAGGAGCTCTTACTGCCAGCCTTTACTGTCGGCTCCCAACGTCACTTTCCAGAAAGCTGGTGAAAAAAATATCAAAACACATTGCTTTGATGTTCCGCCCTTTTATTCCCCGCCTGTCAAAGCCCAGTCGACTTTTCTCTCTTTTTTTCTTTGTTTTTCTTACATATATTGCCTTCCTCTGATGTCAACAGTCTTGAGAACTGAAGGCTTTGCAATGCTAACAAGCGCCGAGACAGACTGCTAGCAACGACGATTAGAAAACGGCAACAAAAAAAGCAGATCCAGATGCACCTGTGGGATTATTCCGTCTGTAAAGGAACCTGTTGTAATTACTCTTTTTATCGAAAAGGCTCCTATTTGCCTTGTCGCTTTAGATACAGCCTACACACACATATACAGCAAACTGCATATGTGTGCATACAAAAAAGGAACCCCAGCAGAGAAAAACTAGTCTATATTCCAGTTCTTCATGGTCTATTATCATTAAGCATGTAATTTTGTTATGAAGCATCTCTGTTTTCTTATTTCTCGTGTTTTAATTCACTGTTAGTGCTCAATGCAAACTTCTGCGACGACGAAAAAAGACAAACTGCTAACTGCTGACGATTAAGAGACAATCCGTCAATCCGATGGTGGGCTACAAAGCCCTCATCCTAAAATCACTGGAGGTAATCCACAAGTAACATCCTTTGCATATATTTTACATGTATTACTGGAATATAATTGTCTACAGTGTCATAAAAAAGCCTGCGCTCGGTTCCCTCCAGTGTATTTTTGGTATGAACATCTGACAGTGTGTTCCTCGAGCACCAGCTGTCATTCAGCTCTGTCTGCTAGCTCTGCTCTTACAAGCTGCCATGGAGTCACATTCTGGGAAGGTGACAGCCAACCAGCCTGGTAAAAAATGATGTGTATCAGTCAGCTGTTAAAAATAAGCTCCGTCTTGAGTTACTACAGCAGTAAAATGATGCTGACAGATGAATACATAAGCGATCTCAGAAAACATTGACTATGTTTTGGGACGTCTGGCGGTAGCCAGCAGGTATTTGGAGGACACACATGAAGGCCTAGACCTTCTCTTCTTTTGTTTTCACGGTATGAATTTAAGCTAAACCAGTGACCACAGCTCACATTTTTAAGTGTCACACCGCTGGATATTTTGAAGGAGACAATGCAACAATTTCTAGAGCAAACACGACATTCTTGGTGGGACGTTGGTACTTGTCCAGCCGTGTTTGTAGCGACCATACCAGGTAGTATTTTTAAGGTGCTTTTTGTAAGATTTTTGAGTGTCATTCCCAACTTTGTAGGACGGGTCGACCGCCATCCCAGAGCCTCATCATGATCTTTTCCTAACCCTAACCAATTGTCCTAGTGCAGCTAAAAAAACGTGACATTGCCAAATAAAGAAAGTACATTTTCAGTACATCAGCGGTTTGCAGAAATGTACACTGCCAAAGATTGTTCGGTAACTCGGTTGGTTTATCTGCCTGCAACCAAAGTCCAATCAAGCATGACTAGTCAATACTACCTAGAGAGACCAGAATGCTTCTGATCTTGTCTTGTAATGTGTGAGCAATAGTAATCTGATAATAACATATATAACAGTAATATAACACCCACAGGGGCAATTTTATTTTATCTTATAGACTAAGTACTTTTACAAAAGTTAAGGATCTGACTTCTTCTTATACAGGCTCAGCTTCTGATGCAAAAATCACTTCCTATTTACATATTATTTGTCACATTTCATCAAAAAAGGACCCAAACACAGACACAGAGGCAGGCAGGTTGAATAACAAAAAGCGATCTACGGGGATAAGCTGATGTATGCTGAAGTCCAAAATGGAAATGACAAAAGGTAGGCGAAGGAAAGTCAGGGGAAAGAAACTTGAGAAAAAAAACTAAACTGAAGACAAACCTCAAGCCACGAAGAACAAAGCGAGAACATGGAGGACACACGAGTACTGGGGGGCAGGAACAGGAACACAAGAGATGGCGGGGACACAAACAGACTAACGAAGAGTAAAAGAAAAACACATACTTAAATACACGAGGGCTAATGAACAAATGCAACACAGGTCTACACAGAAAAAGTAGAGAAACAGACAAACAAAGGAAATGGAAAGTAAAACATGTTTCCTAGCAACTGAAAGACACTTGAAGACATTCAATAGTGTCACCCAATTAAGTAAATCACTGGTATCAAACTAGTGAGTTGTCATTACCATCTTAAATAAAAAAAAAGCTCTACAGGTGGCTGTTGCATTGAAATCCTGCTGATTCTCTATAGTATAAAATACTATACATCAGCTGTCATGGTGATTGCATGAGTTGGCTTTCTCTGCAGGTGTTCTGCTGTCCCTGAAGTTTAAACATCCTGCAGTGTTATGCCATGTGATGGCTGACAGAAGGAGTTACAGAAGGCTGTCAAGGCCAATAGAAGTAAATGGCTAATAGGAGAAATTGTGTTTTTCGATGCAGTATCTTAGCACTGCTGGTCTGTGGACTATGATAGGTGAGGGTGACATACACCATGACACCGCCATTGTGTGTTGCTTTTAAGATACAAACCATTTAACTCGCTGAGTCCCTTATTCGATACCGTCAAGGAACCTTTGCTGCATGTCTTTATCTTTTAGCTCCATTCTAATTCCCTCATTGCAGTTAAATGTCAAACAAAGGCAGAACGTCATAAAAGTAATCTCACCTCGTGCAGCTTTAAACATCGGCTTCTAATAACATACACCAGCATGATATTGATGCCTCTTTTCGTACCTGAGAGGGATTGATGTGTAAGCCCGGGAAGTATTATATTTACTACTGCAAAATCACACGCAGCAGCTCCCACCCACATGTTTACATCTTATATGTGTGACCTGTGACCTTTCGGTTTTATATGTCTGGCTGATCCATATGTCAACTGTCCCCACGGCAACAGCCTCTTCATATATCTTTTGTCTCCAGCATCAAACTCCCCAAAAAGATAGAAATACAAACACAACCTTCTACAACCTTCCAATCCGACCACCTTCGCATCCTGCAGCCATCTGATAAAGTAGCACCCTCCCTACGATGAGATAACTCCCCCCCCCCATACCGCCGATGTTCTCATGAATATTCATCAGGGCTGAAGCCGGTGCCCAGAGGGGATGCTCATTTTAGGGAACGGCAGGGATTGGCCACTTCATCTCCAGGAACAACACTTTTATTTAGGTCTTACTGGGGTTGTTGTTTTCCTCCCTCTACTCTGCCTCAGCCTGAACTTTCATTATGAGAAAGGATCACTGCGGTGTGTAATGTGTGTATTTGCTTATGTCTCTAACTATACATAGTGTCCTGTGTCTGTGCTCTATATGCCCGCAGGTTGACTGTGGTCACACACATCAATGCACCAACCTCCCAGCAGGCAGCCATGTTGTGATCCTTTGGCACAAACACACTTGTCATAACATGTAAAACTAGAATCAGTAGAACGCATAACTCTGCAAAGGCCCAACAGTCCTCATTTGTACTCACTATTAGCCACCTAAATATGCCTGATGTGAACATCTATGTTTTATTTCCTGAGAAATTAACAGAAATGTTAAAAAAAAAAAATTAAACCTTGACCTTTATCTCAAAATGTTAAAGAGAGTTATTAAAATTCCTTTTATCCAGATCTGCACCAAAACTTAATATTCTGGGCCAAGACCCATCCTCAATCCAAGTTTTGTGCAAATCTATTCAGTAGTTTTTTATCGAATCCTGCTCACAAACCAACTGACCAACAAATGTTGACAAGGGATTATGTATTATTCCTATTTTACTTGATTAATTAACGGCACTTTAATTAACTTAATGGTCCAATATGAATAATTTTAGTTGAAAACATAAATAATCAACACATTTTGAAGAAACAACAGCTTTGACATCATGACGTGTGTGTTGTGTTGCAGAGATATCCACTGAAGTTAACCAGCTACCCGTCCCAGTCCAATGCTCCTGTGCTACACACCAAAACCCCCTAACTCCCGCTCACTGAGCTAACAAGCTAATCCTCCCTACAGTTAGCAGTTATTACAGGGTCAGCCCTATGTTCTCACAGCCCTATGTTCCCACATTTCTAAGATTTTTCTTAAAATTAGGCCCTATGTGCCCACATTTCTAGGACATTTTCAAAATTAGGTCTTGTGTTCCTACATTTCCCTTCAATTTAAGGGGTAGGGGTTAAGGAAATGTGGGAACATAGGGCCTAATTTTGGAAATGTCCTAGAAATGTGGGAACATAGCGCCTAATTTTTTAAAAAAAAATTAAGAATACTAACAGGCTAACCCGTAATAACGAGAGCGTGCCTATGTTCCCATTTCTGTTTGTTTTGAGTATGAAGGTGACAGGACACCAGTTCTTACAAATTGCATCTTTATACTGTGTCGATTGTGCGTTCCTGTATTTCACATCAGCTTGAAACAAAACACCTCATATCTTAGCAAGCTAACATTAGTTTTGTCATTACATTCATCAACCTGAGCAACAGTTTAGTGACAAGCTGATGAAGGTTCTTTAGCAGGTGCGGAGACATCATGGAAACTGTAAACTGCAGCAGGCTAGGCTGCAGGCTGCATCACAAGCGAGTTGACGTGAAGCACGTCACAGTAAACAAGGGCCTGTTGGGGATGTGGAGATACCCTGCTGCATTCTGGGAGCACTTGGTGGACTCGGGGCAAACTAGATGACATCAAATAGTCTTGACGCCATCCACCATAAATTAGTGTTAGTTCTTCATTACTACCTACAAGAAAAGCTTCAAGAAATGTGTTGTTTGTAGTTGTTGTGTAACACTTGAAACTTAGAATAAAAAAGGATTCTAATCTAAGATTCATAATTGTATAATGCACCTTGCCAAGTTTATTTCAACTTTAATCCAACTTTGTTTTTCTTCTCCAACAGTGGGAGGAAGGGAGCAAGAGAGAGGAGGAAGGGGATGAATGGAGGCAGCTTGAGGGATAGATAGAAAGAAAAGAAGGTGGGTGGGGAAGAGAAAAAGTGGTGGAGGGATCAATGGAGGAGGGGAAAAAAACACCCAGAATTACAGAATTACTGTGGATCAAAGAATATTGTTCTAGGCAACACACAGCATCAGACCATTGGGACAGAGACTGAGAGAAATCTCCAAAATCCCAACGCTGGGGAAACAAGCTCCAATGATTTATTCAGCAGAACATCTATTAAATCACAGCAGAGGAAGGGCATTGTAAAAATATTCTTTATTGCTAATAGTTAAAGTGTGTGTGTATGTTGGCAAGGGAACAGGTGGGATATAACTACAGAGGTTTGAATGCAGATGCTACCAGCTGCAACACATGGATAGAGGCCCGTTCCCCCAAGAAACGACAGGAGAGAGACAGAGCTTTAATAGGTTGGGGGTAAAAATAGTAATGGCATTGAAACAAAGACTGATCCACACTGCCAATATCAGCTTGTTGTCCTGCAAAGGGAAACCGAAAATCAAATTGGCATAGCTGCCAATACTGCCTCATGTCCCATGAGTCTATAGAACCTTTTCAGTTTTACAATCAACATGGAGAGGTTTTTGTCAATTTGTTTAGTCAATGCTGTAATCAAGTGTTTTGTTCAGAAATGTGCCATTGAAGAGTCTATCTATCTATCTATCTATCTATCTATCTATCTATCTATCTATCCATAACATCCATACCTTAACGACTGAATATGTCCATTGCCGGTGAGTCCCAAAACAACATGGCATTTGCACACACAGCTTGGTTGGGTTTAGGAACTAAAACTGATTAGTTAAGGTTAGACACTGACACTACTTGGTTAGGTTGAGTCAGGGGTGGAGCAGCAATTTTAAATGTGTTTCAGAACTAAATTTTCTTTATAGCATTATAGCACAACGCTCTTTAACCCAAGATATTATATATTCACAAGCAATCACATACCATGGTATTAAGCAATTAATTGATATGTTTTATTGAAGAGCAAGTGTGAGTGAGTGAAACTGGCAACACAAAGAACTCAGTGTTAATAATCCTGAACATGAAAGTGTTGAAATATTTTATGTAAACTTAGAGCCTTACAGCCTTATTTTGGTAAGGAAACATTCCTTTCTTTTGGTGTTCTTTTATCTGCTTTTTATAATTATTTTACAGATATTTTAGCCTTTATTTTATTCCTCTTATTAAGATTTTAATAGTTTTATTGCATTTCATTGTCTTCATTTCTATTCTTTTCTAGTTTCTGAGAGCAGTAACAGAGATGAGTTGATGTAGGAGATTTTCTTCATTGAAAAGAAGGTTTTAAGCTCCAACAAATAGCTTTAAGTTACGTAAATGAACACCTACTTGGCATTAATGCAAGAATATGAATGTACTACTATAAATTTGAATTAGTGCATTTATGGATTGAAAGCTAGCTCCACTTTCATGACAACTTGACATGCCACAAAGCAAGACATAGTTTAGTTACTTACAGACAAAGTTCTACATTATTAACTAGTTAAACAACCGTTTCAGACGTCTGCTCTGTTCGCTGTCTGCGGCAGCCAGTGGCGGCAGCTCCATCTTAGCATGTATGTGTTTACTTTCCTGGCAGCTGGGATTAGTGGGTTTGGTCAAATGGCTGTGATTGGCTTGATGGCTGTCAATCAATCTAACTTGACCAATGGGTTTTCATGTATGGGGGAGCTACTCAGTGTACTGAGGTGCACTCCATTTCGGTGCGCTGGTACACCGCGAGGGCGGGCAAACGGTTTAATACCTTAGGAAAACGTGGGGGTGATGAAATCCCCCACGGGTGCGACGCCACTGGGTTGAGTCACCAAAACCACTTGGTTAGATTTAGGCACTAAAACAACATAGTTAGGTTAGCTGTTTCTAAGGCAACTTCAGTTACAAAGGTATGTTACAAACGTGATCTAGTGACACAGCGTATGTGGCTCAAAGTTATAACAACTCACTGTTGACTTTCCCTTTCGTGCATGAACAGAGGTCTCCTGTGTCTAGTCCTATGCTTGTTAGACTATCCGTCTGTGACCTCCACCCTTTGTGGACTTTCATGCTCTTTAAACTACTTCAACTGACTTTCTACACCCACCTGGGGTTGTTGCCGCAAATATAAATATGAGTATTATTAAGCATCGAGACATTCATGTTCCCCAGAAGAGGAGTCCTTAAATCTGATGTGAATTTGTCCTGCATGTTGGTTCAGAACACCAGTTCAGACATGTAGATTGCTTTTCATTCCACATTATCATCAGGTCAAAATTCAAATTGTTAAAACAACCATTTTGAAATTAAAGAAATTCCTGTCAACCCCAGCTGTGCTTTAATTGTGCATTGTAGTAATAAGCTGTTTTTCATCATGCTAATATGCCTAACTAAGATTGTGTCAGTGGTGACAAATCTGATGTCTTAATTACACAGAAATAACAACCAGTACTGCACATGTTTTGATTACCTCATACCAAAAATACAGTAATTCTCTGTTAAATCTCTGTTGCTTATTTCCACATCTCTGCACAGCCAACACCACTGAGATAACATACTCTCCCAAGTGACTGAATATGTTGACCTTTCTGCTAATGCCATCTTCACAGAAACTGTGTAACACTACCATGTACGTATCTTATGTAATGCAGCCTTGTTTGTGTGTTCTTGTTTTTTTTTTAATAATGAGCATTACAGCTTCACAGAGCCAATTGTTTGGCTGTCACAAGTTAATTACAGAGAAGGCATGTGGGAATTTGTTACATGTAAACACTTTCACATGTGATAAATGTGTAATTAACTCAAGTCAATATTTCACATAATTGTCATACATTTTTAATAAGGGATGCAGTATCATATTGAATGATTAATAAATCAGGAAATACTTTTTAATTAATTTCGTTTTCTTATTAAACTTGCGGCAAAATCTCAGGACAGAAGCCAGTTAGAGTGGAAATGCTCGACCTCCGGAGGACCTGTCTGAATAAATAAAGGTTACTGTGTCTGAATAAAAAACGAACTCCCACTGCGGATCCTCTTTCTGTTCTTTGTTCTAACCTGATGTCAGTGATGTGAAACATAAAAGGGACCGTCTCGTACAGATTTTTTTTTCCTTCTCATGGTGAGACAGTCGAGATGTCAAGGTGGTGCGCTGCGCCGTGGCTAACGAAGAAGTATGATCTTGTGCCAGTGGCTGCGAGCGACAGAGCTGAGGTCAGAGTGATATTGTCATAGCTCTGACTTCTTAGTTTGATTACCGCCGGCCTGACTGACTGGAGAGTGTATTGACTGAGAATGTGAATGGGCTATCTTGGATATTTATGACCGCCCTCCGCTCATGCATTCCTGATGCTGTGGGAAAGGCCAGACACAGATTGAGATTGTTCCGTGAATTGTCTAGACTTTATGTGAATATATTTCCCCTAAATATGTGTGTTACATTTATGGGCTTACAGGTAAGAGTGACCTACGGGTGATGAATTTGTTATGGATGAGGGAGGGTTCAGGGGTTATGCTCAGTTAGTTTGAGTGTATGTGAGTTTTGGAATTCCCGTCTGCTGCAAAAAATGTTTCTCTACAACTAACCTGCCCATCAATATAAGTTTTAGAGGACATGTAATTGCTGCCTAGAACAAGTTTCCTGGTAGTCTATTTCTCCATGCTTGAAAGTGTGATATTTTTAAGTGTTTTGGAGGATGTTTTCTGGCTGGAACAAGATGCTTGCCTCCCCATTTTGTATTACATTGATACATGGGTGCCATTTTGATATCAAAGCGATTCTTAAGTATTGCCACTCTACATTTTTATTAACGATTTATGTGATTTTTTTTTTGCGTTATACCCAGGAGAATGCCGTAAATATGAAGGGTTTTGCTGTGAGCCCCTTTAACAGCGGGCAACTCCACGGTCAACGGCTTCAACAGTTTCAGCAAAGATTTAGTGTTCAGTGGCTCAGAGATGAGTGATGATAAAGAACTGCAGGTCGGCTTAGAAGGCTATGAAACATTTTGGCAAAACAGGGCCAACAAAGGGGGAGGGGGGGTGTTGCCTTGTTTGTGATGTCTGTTCTTAAATGCATGGTTATTGGGGATCTGACAACTGTTATTGATAATCTGGTGAAATGTGTAACCATTGAAATTAAGGTTGAAAGATCCAGAAACGTATTCATTAGTTGCATTTCTAGAACACCAGGGTCCTGGACTGATCGATTTAACGTGGATTTCTGAGTGAGGTGAAATCAGTTAAGACAGTGTGTTCAAACATGCTGCTGGGAGGTGAAACCCACTTCAGAAAAGTAATCAGACAGGCTGCATTTTAAACAAGATACACAGACAGGCCTTTACAGCGATGCCGCGTCATACTGAAACTTTAACAAGGACATGATCATCCTAATGTATTATATTTAATGCCGAATTTACAAGAAGGCACCAAAGTTTTAAAATTTGGTGTGGCCTTTTCACAAAGTTTGTTAAGTTTCTCCTCATGATGCAACAACTTTTAAAATCACGTTTTTTGTAAGGGGATCTGGGATATTGTCATTCCTAGTGACACAGTTTCACTGAAAAACATCTATTTACAAACAAACAACAAACAATCTATTTACATCATTAATGTATAAAATACTTACATTGAAAATGTCATTATTTTATATCAAAATAATAGCGGTTGGTTATGTATTAGTGACCTCCACAGATGTGTGATTGCTGCTTTCATGGGATCTCAGCTCCCATTGGCTCCCACCTAACTTGAACCCTGGACGTAAGTGATCTTTTTCCTGTCTTCACAGTGTTAGGAATGAAACAATAAGTTAACATTACGAACGAACAGGCAGACTCATAATTTGGTTAGAATAAAATCACCAGAAGGGATTAATTTCTCAAACATGCTGTAAACAAACATCATCATGATTCCTACTGAACAAATTAGTTGAAGCTCTACATGATTTTTAGAGGATGGAGTGGTGCTGAGTATTTGATGTATGTATTGATCAGTCATGTGTTTCTATAGGGGGAAGAATGTTTGTCCCCAGGCATCATTCTTCTGTGTGTGTGTGTGTGTGTGCCCGCGCGCGTGCGTGTGTGTGCGCGGGCGTGTGTGTGTGTGTTTCGCCTGTATGGGTAAAGATTGGATAATGTGTGTATGTTTGAACGAGGGACCCCAGTTTGTGCTACACTCCCTTTTCCAACTGCTGCCATTCATAACTCATTGTCATGTTGCAAATGGCTTTCGAAAACAGAGTAGGGAAACACGCACCCCTGTTATTTTGTCAGTGTCAGCTGTGCGGCGCGGTGACAAGGATAGGTTGGGTGGCTTGAGGAGGGGGAGGCGGGTGGTTGT
>OMLP01012933.1:0-21758 GCA_900302685.1 Spondyliosoma cantharus | reverse complement strand
TTGGACCTTGAATTCATGCAAGCAGGGAGACTGGACCTGACCAAGCAATGGGGATGGTGAGGCAGGCGAAAATAAACAGCGGCTCTGAAGAATCAATTCAGCGTGCCTGTCAGAGGACTGTCAAACTCCCCTCCATGATGGACAGTCTGGATGTTCACAGTCTATTTGCCGCCAGGCTGCGGAGCGGTGAGTAAGTGAACCGTGCCGGGCCGAGCACAGACAATATGAAGAGGGAGTGCAGAGCAATATCTGCTGTTGCCATGCTAGATCAGCATAAACGTCAAGGCCGCTCTGGCGTGGCCCAAGGGGTCTTCTGGGGAGAGCTATAAGTATGTGCGTGTTGGCGTGCGCTTAGGGTGTCAGTGTTTGTGTGTTTGCGGCGTGATACATATTTATCAGAGTGTGCTTAGAAGTGCAAAGTGTTAACATAAATCAAGATTGAAATCTTAATTAACTCAATACATTCACCTATAATTTGATGTGTTTCCACGGTGCATGTATACGTGTACCCAAATGAGCAGCCGAGATTAATGAAAGATAGCGACAAAGTAAGTAATTAACAGCCGGTTTCTGTTCTCAAAATTAGGCAGAACAACCCGGAAAACAAACAGTATCATCTGTAATTATTCGTAATTATCACCCATGTGGTGGCCATGCTGTGCCACCCACAGTATAACACGTTTTTGGTTTTGTTTTGTTTTTTTTGTCTGCAGTTTCGTAATGGAGTTCATCCAAGAGCTGGTGCCAGCCAGACAATATCATCCCTCAAGTTCTGTTTTCCAGTTTTTTATCCCCTGAGCTTGACTTGTCATCATTGCTCAGCAGTGAGTGGATTTCTGTTTCAACAGAATACTAGTTACCTTGTTAAAGATTCAACATCAGCCTCTCTCTGAAGGCTGGGAATGCATGTGTAAATTATTTTCCCCTTTGCTTCACAAAAATGAAAGGCTTCCTAACTGCTAATTTATGCCAGCATCCTGCCAATATGTCACCTACAATCATTATCAAAAATGACTGCAGGATCTGTTTAGCAAGACCTGCACCACCTCTTTGTATGTATAATTATGCAGATTGCATAGTTATTAAAGGATAAGCTCACCCAAAAATGAAAATTCAATCATCATCTACTCACCCCCCATGCTGATGGAAAGTTGGGTGAAGTTTCTTAGTCCGCAAAACAATTCTGGAACTTCGGAGCAAAACAGCAACTGAGTTCCCCCTAAACAACGGAAGTAGAACAAGAAAATGAAATGGCTCCACATAGCTCGTCTGGTGTAATGCAAGCCTCCAGAAGCCCCGAGATCCCAAATTGATTTGAAAAGGTGTTATTTGCACCGTTTGTCAAGTCGAAATCCTTACTGTAACTGCTAAGCTAAAAGCGTTAACAGGCACCCCGTCTGGAGTGGGTGCACAAGCACGACCGCACTTTGAGGGTGTAAATAAGGTCTTTTCAAAATACATGTGGGATCTCCGGGCTTCAGGAGACTTAGATTAGATCAGACAAACTGCATGGAGCTAATTTATGTCTCCTTTCAGTTAAGTCCCTCTCTACTTCAGTTGTTTAAGAGAATGCTGCAATGCTGTTTTCCTGTGAAGCTCCAGAAATATTTTGTGGGCTATGAAACTTCACAGGATTTCACAGGAGGGTAAGAAGATAATGATTGTATTTTCATGTTTCATTCAAACTCTGAAAGGCAATATTTACAATAGTTAAAAGGTAATCAGGTAAGCAGGTAACACAGAACTATTTACTGGATGAATATCTTTCCATCACTGAATAAACAAACTGTCCTCACAGGGAATACAGACCCTGAACAATGAAGCTAGACAGGTGGCCTCCACATAAACAAAACACAAAAAACAGTACGAAATTGTGTTTGTTCAGTTGATTGAGTCAAGACAATCAATCTAAGATCTATGATTTTTTTCTTTTCTGATTAAATGTCCTTCCCTAGAACTACATACTGCACCTTTGCAAACAGCTGCATGCCTGCCATCACTCGTCTATTACAATCCCCTTGCGAGCCTGATTTTCGTCACTGAACAGCAGCCTCTCTTACTACTCTGAGTTTTCTGAGTCACACCGACAAACCCTCAGTCCTAAAACATTATGAATCTGAAAATCACTGGCTCCTCCACAGACACAGACAGAGCTGTTTCCTTACAAACATGCAGCTTTATAAATGAAATCCCAAACTTGAGAATCTTCACATGTGCCTTCAAAACATATCCTTATATCCACTAAATTTGGCATCAAAATAAAATCTAAATAAATAAACTAAATATTTTGAGCGTCAGACTGAACTCTGCCTGATCTTTCGATGTGATCTTCTCTGCCCTGATAAACTTCTCTCAGCATGCTGTGTATTCCTTCAGCTTAACCTTAACCTTCTCAAAGTCTTCGCCTCAGGCAACAGATACTCCACTGCCTGACATTCTGATTAATGCTACCAGTGTTTGGCACCCAGATTACTGATCTAATCACACATAATCCATAGTCCCCCAGCCCTGCTATACAACTATATATTTTAGCTGCCTTTAATACCTTGCTACATCATGAACAACAAACATTTTTGTTTATTTAATAAGAAAAGTGTCAGACCTATGTTCAAGATAATTCTACAGAAGCTGATACTGGCCAATACTGAGTGGGATGGATAAACAGTTTCTTTTTCACTTTCCTTCTGTGTGTATAAAGCTCTTTGTGCCTGTAAAAGGTCTTAAAAGTTAAAAATCCCAGTCTGCAGCAACAGAAGCTCCTCTCTCCCACAGAGAACATCACTCTTGAAATGCTCGTCAGTGGTCCCGCCTTTAATTCTGGGACTTTGCGACATCACACAAGGTCACCACGTCGCACATTTGCATGGTTGATGCCCATATTCAAGGTAGAAGTCCCCCATAGAGGGGGAATACAGAGCTGCAGCACTGGACAGTATGAGAAAACTGAATGTTAAAGCATGAAAACTTATTCTAGCAGTGAGCCAAAATACAATTACGAACCTAAAAATGAGACGAATAAGTCTCCTTTAACATACGGTATGACCAGCTGGACTCAAGCAAAGGGTACTGAAGTGACAACGAAGCCCATTCTCTCTCTGTATGAGCAGGATCTCAGTGCTGAGAGACAGAAAACAACTATCTTGATAAATACGACATCCTCAGTTAACATTCTATGAAATGCACTCACAACTGTTTGATGTTGAAGATCCAAAATGGCTCCTCAACAATATAAGATCTGCTCTGAGAGGGGACGGTGTAACCTCTTTCACCTCTGGCTCCTTCAACCAATCATGATTTTCTATTAGAGCTTCTCAGCTGTGGAACATTCTATCAACCGAAGTGAGAAACCGTACCGCCCACCACACCTCCACACAAAGTCTCAAGATGTGGCTTTTGAGAAGTGAGACATGCAAACTTTTCTT
This sequence comes from Spondyliosoma cantharus, assembly GCA_900302685.1. Taxonomy (NCBI): domain Eukaryota; kingdom Metazoa; phylum Chordata; class Actinopteri; order Spariformes; family Sparidae; genus Spondyliosoma; species Spondyliosoma cantharus. The sequence goes on along the minus strand of OMLP01012933.1, from coordinate 18,336 downwards.
ATCTATATAGTTCACTACTGACTGTATTTTATCATCATTGTTGCTGTAACTGGCTAACCTGCTTCTTACTTTCAATATCCTGGTTACCATTTATAATTTTCTAACCTGTAACTGCACTTCTTAAGTAACAGCTTATCAAGATCATCATGATGATTGCTGTGTTTTATTTACGTCTGCACATTTCCACAGATGGTTGTGGTCAGTACTGCTCGGCTGCATGTTGTTGCTTCGTGTTGCTCACTCGGCTACATGTGCTGAAATGGTGTTTGTTGTTTTTGTTTCTCTGCATGACTTGTGTGCTGCACAGATAATTCTTGTTTTGTTGTTGTCTTTATGTTTGTCTTCTCATCTCCGTTGTGTTTACTTTACAACTTTATAGGTTTCAAAACATCTCGCCAAAAGGACTGCAGTTGAAAAGTAGCCAGCTGGCTAGCACAGGCACATTTGCAGAAATTTTAATGAATGTGGATTTTTCTTGTAAATTAATTGATCTAATGAAAGTCTCTGATGAGATCAAAATAGCCAATAAAAGTTGTGATTAAAAGTATCCTGTTCTTGTCAGCAGACCAAGTTCTTTCTTTTATTCAGCAGGATTCAAAAGCAAATGTTTCTGTCTGAACCTGACCGGGGCTGAGAGAGTAATAATCAACAAAGAGTTGAGGGAGAAACACAGGAAAGTTTAACTGATAGGACACATGTGAGCGGGAATAGGGGTGGGAAAAAAGACAAAGACAGGAAGTAGAAAGTAACACTCAACACATTAGGATATAATCTACAAAATAAAACAGGAACTGAGCCAACCAAAACCCAAACTGTGACACCCCAGCACTTTAGAGGACATTATTTATGTTTACACTATATTTTTACTGAAAGAACTTGAAAGCACCATGTTGACTGACGTGACCAGACCCGAACCACGGCAGGAGCCGTTCGAGGAACTGCTGTATTTGGTACTTTCACATAGGCTTCAATTCAAGGAGATTGCTGCTTGGTCAGGTCATGATGGGTATTCATGCTCTAATAAACACATTGCTCAATGGTGGTCAAAAATGCCACAGGGAACCTTTAATTTAATTTATTTTATTTAGGAAGGTGAAGTGTTGGGGCTGTTAGTAGGCTTGCTGGGTGACGAGATGGTTTGTATTCAGAAGAGTTCATATCCAAAACACCACGGGGGAAAGTGGTTGCAATCTGAAATGTATTGCTGTATGCAGCATGACACAACTCCTGCTGTTAGAGGGAAAGAATTACAAAAAAAACAACCCAAAAACGATGTTGATTGTCCTCTCCGTCCTCTCCGTCCTCTCCGTCCTCTGTAGACCCTCCTCCCTGTATCACAGCGGTTCTCTGTGCCGGAGCGTTCATGCTCCATTGCTCTGGTCTGAGCGCTCGGATTGCCTTGGGGTGTCTGGGTCCTGCAGCACAAGACAGTAAATTCTCCCGAGTCCTGATGGCTATTGATTAGGTATTCACATCCTGCCTCCTGCCCAGAAGAAAACAGCCCTGGCCTCCACTCTCTCTCTGCCTCATCATCCCCCTCTCCCTATTCACAGTTGCACTCCTACCAGCCCTCATGCAGATGTAACAGCATACAGTATATTATGCAGGATACAGGCGCAGCTTCTCGCTTTTTTTTTCCCTTCCCCTTCAGCTCAACAATCTCGCCTCCGCCTTTGTTTATCTGGCGGTATGACTCTCGTCCCTTCTCCCTCTCCTCTCTCCGTGTCCCCTTTCACTTCCTCTCATCTGTCATTTTCTACCCGTCACTCTGCCTTGTTTCACCCCTCTCTTCCCGTTCTAACCTGTCGCTCTCGTCCGGTCTCTCCGGGATGTAACGAGCATTGTGGCTGTAATTACCACCCGCTGAGGGAGTGTGGAAGGATGCTCTGGCTGTGTGTCATCCCTGATCATGATAATGTATGCAGATGAGCCTGCATATCAAGTGCTTCCCCCTCGGCGGAAAAGGCCTAAACTTAGCTGACCAGGCGTTCACCTTAGCCACTCCGGTTGACACCGGTTGCAAAATGCTGAGCGAGCAGCGCCGAACCCCCCCGATGGCGTAAACAAACAAACAGGCAACCCTCGGCGGAGTCCGAGAGGAGCTGTAGTAACACGGCAAACGGCGCAGACTTCAAACGCAGACAACAAAGGATGAGCGCGACATGATTAGTGCGTTTCTCTGTAATGAAAAAAAATGTATCGGCTTTGTGCTCATTCTGCCCAGAAACTCACTTCCTCAAACGCTTAACACAGTGTCAAAGCGCGGCAGTAAAAAAGGTAATTTAGAAGGGAAACTTTTTTTTTTTTTTACAGCTTAGCTATTTATAGCCAGGATGTGAGTAAACAGCACACGAGTGCGCACGTTACAATCAAAACTCGCATACATCATATTTATTTGCTCAGTATATCTCCGCAGTGCAGTTTACTGTGTGTATTTACACCGTCTCCCCCATGTCGTATTTCAACGCACAGCTTTTACCTGAAAATACGAGCGTGATATAGTTTCCAGGTGAAGCTTTACTTTTTTTATTTTTACTGCATTGGCTTGAGCGAAGCAGGGTTTTGTGTGTGTGTGCGTGAGTTTGGAGGGGAGTTTGTTTGGTGTTTACGATTGCGAGGAGACAAGGTGTGCATTCATGATTTTTGCGTGGGTGAGCGTGTGTGTGTGTGTGTGCGTGACAGAGGGGAAGATAAAGAGAGAAAGGTTGTTTATTTCTGGTTTTCCGAGTGAGAGAGGGGCTGCGAGAGTGTGTGTTTTTCAAAAAAAAATTGTTTTTCGGGGGTTGTCGCCGTGGATGTCAGAGTGTGACAGAAAAGGGCGGGATTACTGTATGTGTGCGTGGGTGTCATCTTTCCACCCTTGTGTGTGAAAAAGAAAGGTAGGCATTCTTAGTTATGCAAGTGGGTGTGTGTTTACTTGAGAGATATGTGAGGATATGCGTGTGTGTGTGTGTATGTGTGTGTGTGTGTGCGATGGAGGATCCATAAACTGCCGGTCCCTGAGCTGGAGGGCTGCCCGGGAGCCTCTGCTAACCCTCTCTTAGGTGATTTAGGAAGCTATCGATTTCATAGTCCTGCTTTTGTTTTTTCCGCTTTTTCATAAATAGCAGATCAAAACTCGCTATCGCCCCTGTTTGTTTTGTTCTCTTTCCTCCTGCGGGCTATTTCACTGACATTTCCACCACTATCCTTGTTACATGGTGCAGGAAAATCATTCCATTTTTTTGCTCCTCTGCAGACTGTCGGAGGCAATACCAATGACGATGAGGGTAATGATTATGATGAAGAGCCCGAGGACAAAGAAATGCAGAGGATGAAAAGTTTTTTTACGAGCATGATGAAGCTAATGGGAATAATAACAATCATGCTGACAGTAGTGGGATTCAAGTCCTCGTTTGTCGACATGTTAAAGGGTTAGTTCAACCAAATTACATGAAAACTAATTTTCCCACTGTGGCATCAAGCTCTGCAGAAGGTCTAGGGATTTTTTTCTTTCTTTTTGACACATCCGTGTGTGAGATTTCTACCTTCGGCTCAATAAAATGGGTCTGAATAGAATTTTGTTGCGCTACCTACTGCATTAAGAAATTAAATGTCCATCCGAGTCTCTACTGCTGCTGGTAGATGTCTCACAATTTGGTATATGACGAGAGTGACGTGAGAGTGATATCCAGAGTGACGCACCGCGGTGGACGGTGATATCGTTGACGATGTTGTTAGGTGAAGGGGTGTTGACATGTGTCTCCAAGTTTTAGGCATTGTGTCCCCTTCAGAGTTCCATTGACAAAAAGCCTATGAGACTTTTTTTTATCTGGATTTTGGATTATCGCCAAAAAGAAGCTCTGTGTCAACACTTTTGTGATTTTTGAAGCGCTAGAAGTAAAGCGCTAACATTAGACTATAAACAGACTACAATGCGGTCACATGACTTAGATGTCACCACTACTAAGTGTCTTACTACAAATTTACTGTACATGTTTTCTGTAAACTGATCTACAAGTTGTAAAGTTAGAAAAGTTGCAACTGAGGTCGGCCTGTTAAGATGGACTAATGAGAAGTTTAGTTTCTCCATGTCTCCATGTTCGGTGTGATGATGTTGCATGTCCGAGACAACTCCTATAGTCTCATTTAGCCACTTGTCAGCAGACACGTAAGCAGTTTATGATTAAATTGTGAGACACTTAATGACATATTTTATGTTGTCGCACAAAACACGCAAACATCTTAAGCCTGCGGTGAGCACAGACCTTTTTTCAGGGGTTTAATTGAAAACTAGTTAAAAAAAACTCTTGACTTTGAACGGATAAGGGAACGGTATGCACAGAAAGTTTTTAGGATGAGAAACTACACCACTCGTCCTAAGTTTTGCATTCACATCACAACTCTGCCTTTTTTCTGATTTTTTAAAAATGTGGCCTTTTTAGTTTTTTGTATCAGCTAACAGTGCTAAAGTTAGCTAGCAAACATCAACATTGCAAAAAATAACTAATGTTAATGTTGTTCTTGCTAGCTATCTTACATTAAAGTTGCTAATGCCAGCTAACTTTGACATTGCTAACGCCAGCTAGCTAATGTTAGTGCTGCACCATATTCTGGTAGCATACTGTAGAACTGTTAATTGATACTATCAGCTAACAAACCTCGATAGAAGCTGGAAGATTGAGAGTTGTCTACATAAAAATGTTATCAATATGACCTTAAAGCACAGTACTTAGTGTAAATGTACTTATATTCCATCACTCGCACGTGCCTCCATTTCCACAACCTCCTCCTTAGACACTATTGTGGATTTAACTGAGATTTAATCTTCATATGTGTGTTTATCAGCGAGGTATTTGCTCTCAACTGAATCCTGGCTGCTGCTTGGATTCTTCGAGAGCTCCCTCAGAGAGCCGGGCCTTTTGATGATGAGCAAGAACTCCACGACAGTGTAATAATACTAATGTTATAGCAGGGGCAATGACACTTATGATGATGATGATGATGATGATAATGACGGCGGCTGTGATCATTATGAGGGTGATGAAGACGATGATACGCTGTCTGTAATAATGGAGACAAATAAGTTGAAGAAGACGGATGAGGAAGGTAATAAGGTTTTTAATAATAACGTGCCCGTGTGAGAGTTATTTTGAGGAGCCAAGTGTTTGTCTGGCTCACGCAGGTCTATTTCTCACCTGCCATCGGCTCTGTATTTTAGGGATTTGACATGAGTATGACGGCAGAGGAGGGGTTGTGTTTTCTTCCGTGCTATTTTTAAGGCTTTTAGTCGAAGCTCTATCAGATATATGTCATATGAGACTAAGTAATGTCTGGGACTATTAATATATCTTGGAATAAATTAAATGTCGGTGTTTCTCTGGCGCATCACACAGCATGAAACACTTTTCTAACCTTATTAGAGTGCTAAGTGGATTCGACAGCATATATCACTGACTGTTTGACTGCAGACTCATCTCCTGGCTGGTGTTTTGGGATGTGAAATACTGAACATGATTTCACTGATTACGGACGGATTGATCACGGTTGGCAATCACCCCCCTGACAGATCAAGGGAACCCATTTGGATGTTAAAAAAATATGAGTCTGAGGTATTTATGTGAGGCTTTAGGAGGGAAAAACAACGTCAATGAAACACTTATGTCGGCCTGCGAAAGGAGCGATGTCAAATTGCTGTGCTGTAATTGAGGCCTAGCCGGCATTACAAGGAACTTGTACGCTCATGGTTATAAATCGATAAACTTGCAATCAATGGCCTCTTGCACTGTAATCAGATGAATCACAGTAATGAATACACAATTTGACAAACACCAGCTTATGAAATTGAAATTGTGGAGGAGAATTCTCCTCAAATAGGATGTGCGGGCAGAGCGTGTGGTTATAGATGCAGCCTTAGCAGATTATTAAAAATTAAAATGTCTGAGTTTATGCATTTTCCTTTCCTTTTTCTTCTTTGTTACAAAGTTGAAGAAATTGTTGAGCAGCAGGGAAGAGCACAGCAAAGTAAGCTGTTTTTTGGTGATATTCAGGTGAAATGTTTGTCAAAACAGCATCTCAGTGACTACTTTTCAACACATTCTAGGTTATAAAGGATCTCTTTTTGAATCACTGAAGCACCATTCGTCTATCGAACCCCTTTACTTGTGTCTCAGGATTTCTTTGCGCAAATATTCTTAAACGACAGTAGCACGAAGCACACAGATCCTGAGACAAAGAACGAGTAAGCAGTGACAGACAGTGCCATTCAGCCGCTAACTGCTTAGCACAAAGCACACCGCATTGAGCCGTAGAACAGAGCCGCTGTGGCAACAACAGACTCCTTCAATGGCTAATGTTAGCACAAAGCGCACACCGACAGCAGCAACAAGTAGGCTAATTGTCCCACTGGATAATCTTCCTGGACTGAGGTATGTTCATGACAGCAATTTTGCTCGTGTTTATATGATTTTGGCATATTGGCATTTAACATAATTATAGTATTTTTTGACATAAAAAGCTAAGACAGCTTGTTGAACATTGAAAACTAGCAGCTAACATATCTTATAGCTGGCCAGTGAGGGCTACGGGGCACTCGTAGTTCTCGTGCTCGTGTGTTTTGGTTTAGCGGCTCTGAAAGCAGGATTTTTCGGTTGGGTACTTTTGAAAAGTAGCTTTTTCTCCACCCTGCCAACCCCAACTATGAGCTCATTAACTCTTTTTCAAAAAAGGCAACTTTTTTTGCCCAATACAGTACCTTCAAACTTTTTTATGGAAACATTGCTTTAGAAAAGTCAGGATACCACCACTACTGACATCTAAGTCAAAAGGAATATGTACTACTGCCAGGCTAAAACAATTGAAGGCCATTTTGTGTTTTGCAAGTCAGCAGTAACTCATCTCCATGTCAGGGCAACAGTACTACAAGACTGCTCCCTCATGATGAAATGGACAATATGGGAAGGCTGAAAAGCAACCATAGCAACCATTTATCTCAGCGTAATATTACTGATGGAGGCATGAGTGCTAAATTAGTTACAACGCTTCGATTCATACTTGTACTTAGCTAATTTCCCAGCGAGTTATCATCCCAATTTATCCTACAAATGGCATTCCAATTTGTCTCTCTTTTTAGGGGATTCACTGGGGTTTTGAAGCAGCCCTATTCATTGCGGATATGCATCTCCAAGAACACAGATGCCGCATTGTTTGCCTCGCCGAGAGGCTCTAACCCCCCACAGATGTGCTCATTTCCCCAGGCAAGGAGAGATGACATGCCGCTGTGCAGAATTTGGACCTACTCTCAACTAATGATATAGAAATACACAACGAAGCAATTCTGCTGGGGATAGATCTTGTCTCCTTTGGCAAGAGTTTTGTTTATATGTATAAAACTCTGTGACTCAAACTGTGTCCTTATGTCACTTTCGAGTTCTGATGTTAATTGGGCTAGAGTTGTCAGAGGAAAAAACACCCTGTGTTGTCCATAGAATTAAGTCTCAAGGGTGCTGATGAATGTGAGCGTACATGCTCATGAAGCACAGAACTGAGTCAAATTGAAAGAATAACCATGTCTGATGCACCTGGTCTGCCATTGATTGTGGTTCCTCCAATTGTCCATTGTAATTATTTTGTTGGAGCAGCGCAGAGAGCGGCTGACCACAGCCTTGCCCTGGGACACGCTGCCAGCAGAATAATAATAAAGCACAGGAAGAAAATTGAGGCCAGTCTCTCCAGTCTCAGATCTTTCATTCAGCGTGAGTCAGACGGCATAATGTGTTTGTATCATTTTGTGAAACCTAAATTAAATCTAAGTAGATGAGAGCAGGCCCCCCGGTACTCGAAGGGGTTTGTTTCAGTGTGAAAGGAGGAAGGAGGAGAATTTAATATGGCTGAAACCAGCATTTGTGTCGGCAGTGTTGATTGTCTGCATGAGAGGGGTTTAGAAGAAGCTAGGCAAAACTGCACCGCAGGAGTGAGCTCTGGGGATAAGATGGAGGATTAAGGGAAAAGGGGGAGCGCGGGCGAAATGGGGAAGTTTTCGAAAGAGAGAGCGAGTCTACAGTGCAAAGAGAAGGAGGCGAGCAAGAAATGAAGATGAAGTGAGGCAGAGAGGAAAAGGGAAACTGTCTAGAACGTGTTGAGACAGAGGATGAATGTTTGAGGCTATAGCTTTTAAAAACTCCAATAAAGCCAGCTGGCTCCCGGCCGCATTGGAAAATGGAAAAGGAGGCTTTGAGTGGCGAGTCCAGGGGCCAGTGGAGCGAGGCGGGGCCCGGTGAGGCCAGGCAGCAGGGCAGTCCCCCTTTGTGAGCGAGAACTCATTTACAATGGTTAAGGCAGGGTGAGCCGCACTTAGCTGGGCCAAAACGGAACCGCCGCTTTCATCTACAGTGAGCACCAGGACTCCAATCCATCATGTGTTTGTAATGAAACTCTGAGTGTTTCACAACACACAATTATTCATAATATTCCAACAACACTCATAGAGGCATGCTGCCTGGCGTGCCTTTTTCCTTTCATCAGATCTATGCATGACTTATACAGCGCAAAGCAGCATGAGGTGAAGATGTTGAGGAAAATGAGCCTGCTGGGCGGTGATATGAGTAAGATGGGGCTTCACTCACTGTAAACACAAATAGTGTCTGGCCACGCTGCAGTAATGAATGAAGACTCTGGCTGTGGCTTCCCTGCCTGTTGCTCTCCTCCTTCAATATCATCATCTTTCCTCAAAGTCTGGCAAAGACAGGAAATGCTGGTGGTTGTGAGTCTCTGTTGTTGTTGCCTCAGAGATGAACGTGTTGCTCCCTGAGGAAATGTGTCACCACTTTTGTGAAATAGGCTTAACTTGAGTCTTTTCAAATTCGGTTAGCTTAGCATGTAGATCGGCAGTACAGGGTTAATGTGGATCCCACTGTTTTTTTTACTTTGCCTCTGATTGGCTGTATATTGTTTTTCCATGATGAAGCATGAAAGCTTCAGTGTCTTTGTGGTCATGGGTCTCTATGATAAATACACGGTTCACTTTTTTGATAGGAGGAGGTGTGAAAATCACTGAAGCTCAACAGATAAGTGCCTTCTCATAAAAAAAAAAAAAAAACATAGAAAAAGCGTGGCTGATTCATCAGTCAGTAGAAGGTGGGCCACGATGACAAGATATAGCTAGCAGTGCTGACAAAGCAGGTTATGAGCTGTAGTTTCCCCGGAAAACACACAGAGCTCTTGGCTGTCGGAGCTGCAGTGTCTCTAGGCGGGGCGGAGGGGACAGGCTAGGCTGCTGCTGGGCTGCCTTGCAGTGAAGATGCAGCTTCTGAGGATTAGTGCCCCCGAGGGGAGAAGCAGCAAACCCGTAAGAAGGCCAATGAATGCACCAGATGGCAACCATTCAAAAGGCAGCAACCAATCAAAGGTGGAGTAGGGCTGGTTGACTCAACTGCAAGAAAAGACGTAATAATAATGTAGCAGTACAACTGGCTTGGGTCTATCAAAAGTGATTTAAATATTTGTTTGTTTCACCTGCAAACAACAACAATTCACAACAGTCGTTTCACTTTAAACGACATACTAATAGACTCGAGTCTAATAAGGATAAGTTCACCTTGTCTCAATAATTAAGAAGAGACTAAAGTGCAACCATGCAGAATTGAGTGATCTTTTAATCACTGTGATGATTGAGTGGTACAAAAGTTACAGTGATGTCTGTTGTCATGTTTTGAGTTTGTGGTTGCTCTATGTCCTGTTTTACTTTGAAGTTTTGCCATCATGTGTTGTGTGTTGCTTTTCATTTCCTCCTTTTATATGATTTCCTCCCCTTCTTCTGTGTCCAACCGTGTCTTGTAAGTGAATCAGCCCCTGTGTGTATTATAGTATGTGTGCTCCATGATGTCATCGTCAGTCCATCTAGCGTTGTTCCCCTGAGCCTCTTCCTGTATCTCCCTGGTATGTTTTCTGTTTTTTTTCCCTGGCTTTATTTGTCTTTTTGCTGACGTCATTACTGGTTTGTACTTTCAGCTTTTGTGTTTCTGCTTTACATTTTTGCACGTCTTGTTTTTTTAGATTATATTATTTTTGTTTTTTCGGCTGTTTATTAATGCTCGCTTTTTTGTTCTCAATCCTGCCAGCCTCCTGAGAGTCTGGCATTTGGGTCCTCATCATTTTGCCACGTCTGACAGTATGTCACTGAAAAGGATAGCACCTGTAGTCCACCTTTTTGTGTGTTGTCTTCACTCTGAACAACCACATCTGCTACACTCCTACGGAGTGGCTTCAGGGCCAACGCATATAGCCGCTGTAGCTACACAACACCCAATTATCGAAAAACCAACACTCTAGGAATTCCTGAAGAAATGTTGAACTCATGTCACATATGTCGGCAGGTTATAACCACTCTTTTTTTCCTTTTTTTTTTTTTTTAGAGGTGTTCAGTATTTTTTGTGTTGCAAAAGTCTTGTTCCCATCCTGTTTATCGTCTTGCTCCATCTCAGATTTATCTCTCAATTCCTCCGTGGGTCTAGACAATCTGGGGCCCACGCCATGTAAACGGTCAGTTTTCAGGTATCTGCTTTGAAATTATTTGTCAACAAAACCAATCCCAGTACAAAAAAAAAACATTTTTGGGATATAAACACAGCATTATCCGGGCCAAAATCATCACCTCGGGATAAGATCAGTGTTGCAAATGTGTATTTTTCCTATCCTGCTTTCCTGACACCCGTGGTGTGTTAAAAAAGTTAGCGAGTGAAAACAGAAGAGAGTTAATTTTTCTGCAGGAGCCAGCCAAATATTTCTTCCACAGTGTTGTCTTCCTGGCAACGCTGCCTTCTCACTGTGATCTGCAAATATAAAGCCGGACAGGCTTCATCGGAGGATCTGCCATTGGCAGTGGTGTAGACAGATTGAAAAGGTGCTGTACGTATGACTGCTAACATCCACAGAGCGGCCGTGAGTCAGTGGATTTGGCCAGAATTAAGAGCCGGTGCCCGTTGAGAGATGGGGCTCACCTCGCCGTTACCCATAAATCCCAAATGCTCTCATTATTAAGTGAATTCATCTTGTCAGAGGCCGGGACGTGGCTCAATTTAGGCTCCAGATTGCCATCATGCTTTATTGAGTGGTCTCTCTCCCTCAGTCGGGGGGGAGGGATGGACGCCCTTGCCAAACAAGGCTGGCACGATGACGGCCCGCCATCGACATCTTTACAGCTTCACCCTCCACTGACTTTGCATACTCTTACACCACATACTCTCACTTTGTGCTGAGTCACGGTGATTGGTTCCAGGGATTTGTTTTGTTTTGGGGGAGGGAGGTGTTGGTGTATATGTGTTTTACTTGAATTATGGTAATTTATAATGTGAATACATTTTTGGTGGTGAAATCGCAACGAAATGACGGTTGGCAGGGGTGCTTTGATGATTTTAATATCAGCCGGTTGTTTACTGTCCCTGCAAATGCATGAACAATCAAAGTCCAGATATACAACACAGGCTTCTCCGTCTTTGTCGTTCTGTGGGTGGTTTGTCATTATTCTGCTTTGTGTCCTCTTGAACGTCACTATCGGCGAGAGAGGAGGCCTGTCTCCAGTCCTGCTGGTTAGCAGACTGAAGCCAGCATGGCCACCATTGCTTGCGCGCCTGTCACAATGGGTGTGTTATCATTAGCGCAGGGCAGATAGCAGGGAGGAACAAGACACGTGGCAGCTCTGCCGTCAATTTAGCAGCTGTGTCTCTCTGTCTGAAACTGTCAGGTGTGTTGTTCTGTAACGTAGCCGCGTTCAGTGTATTTTAAGGTCGCTGACTGGTCCATGCGCGATAAGCCGAGGGAGGTGAGTGGGTTTTTTTCCTCGGGACTGTGCTTCTTTGCTCGAAGAAAATCAAACGCAGTTTTAGTCAATTTTTCTGTTTGCTCAGGCTCAGCTGGCCATTGGCAAACTGGAAGAAATATGATGAGTGGGTTTGGTACAATGAACTCTCTGGCCAGTTTTAAAGGAATGGTTTCCACTCATCTTTGCATAATAGATGCTGAAGAATGAGTAAAAGCATTCGGTTTTCATAGCATTTTTCCTCCTGTGGGAACAGATGGTGCCTTTAAATAAACCCTGTAAAGTTTTTCTTGTGATCTCTGCGGCCTCGACAAGGATTGCGGTCAATTGGTCATTGTTTTCACTGTGTTTATCCATGTTTGCATCAAGACAGAAGTCTTTGTTCCTTCATTCTTTTGGTGTGTTACTGCCTCTCTTCAGCAACACCATCTACTGATGAGTGAAATGTGAATTGAAGTGAGATTATTTAATCCAAGTTAATTTAAATTTTAACATTCCGACAGCATGATTGTTTGGCTTTTTTTTACGCCGAGCGCTCATGTTTTCCAAATTACTACCTTGTTCATCTGTTTGTGAAGTGTTATGCTGTAATGAGTTTCTTTTGTGTTTGGGTATGAGTTGGCAAATTTGTAATGTTGTTGCCTTTTTGCAGCTCTATATCTATACCGGAACATTTCCAGGAGCCCCACTAGGCCTGTCACCATAACTCATTTTTTGTCGGATGATAATTTTGCCAGAGGAAGAATTGCGATAAATGACACTATTTATATATTGAGACATTTTGTACCACATAGACAGTACAATGATAATCACATCAAAATGCATAACCTTTCACAGAGCATTGAACCTTTAATTCTGGGACATTGAAAATGATATGTGTAACAAATATTCAAATATCTTGAATACATACAATGAAAACAGTAACTCTAGACTAGACTGTTCACAAAAAATGCATGTAAACACAACAGGCAATATCAAAGAGCACACACCTCGGCCAACACCCCACAGTCCTTTCGTGTGCTCACTCATAGATACCAGTCACCTAAGTTTTTTTTCCATCAAGATCCGTGCATTATTCCCTGATGTTGAAAATCACCCTGGCTCGCAATGTTAAAGAAAGTGAGAAAAGATTCCTGGATCCGCCCCTTTATCCAGATCCACACCAAATGTCAGTGGGGTATAGCTGGGAAGAGTCTCATCCTCCATCAAAGGTTCGTGGAAATCCATTCAGTAGTTTTTTGTAATCCCGCTTACAAACCAACACACAAATGAGTCCAGCTTTGTCACTGAAGAAGTATGTTTGATGATTGACTGCCTGTGTGCCTGTGCGTTTGAGGACGGCAAGGTGGAATGTTGATCTTCGAGAAATCGCCTCATAGCGAGAGCATGAGATGCACGGAAACAACAATATGAAATCCGGTTACTTTTCCAAATAAAACACTCCAAATCTCAAAAAAGAGACAAACACAAGCTCTTCTGCTAATCCTTCGGTCTGGAACACTTTCTGCTGTTGTTTTTATGACACATACCTATAACTGCGGTGGCGAGTGATCATGTGATAATCGTGGGAACTCCTCGGACTGCGCCGTAGTAGACTCAAAATGCAACCGGTGGGGATTGCTGGACGAAGGACAGTGGAGCGACAGTGAAGTTCGGGGTGAGAATTGACAGCAGGTTGGAAAACACGATTGCAAATTCCAAAAACACAACGACAGTAAGCAGACGTCACATTGAAATTTTGTCAACCAGAAAGGGCGGGACTTCCAGTTGTTGAATCTGATTGAGCAGAATAGCATCAATAACAGTGGGAAATGTGCGCAAGTTCACGCTGACGGGAAATAATACAGAAGAACATTCACATTGTATGCAAACCTTGTCAGACTTGCCATTGTGATTTGCACCCGTCAGCCACCGTACACTACCCATCCAGAAGTTCAACATTGACTGTATACCAACACTGAAATGAAAAAGGTTTAATGTGCACAACAACCATCAATATCGGTCATAAAAAAGCTCCTTTTACCGTCAACGTATATGGTTGTTCTTCTGATCAGTACAAATTGGCAGTAGACAGGTTTTTTTGCTTTTACTTATCGTGACTTAAATGTTGATTGCAAAGTGCATTGTCCATAGAAAAATGACACCATCTCTGTTCAGATTGGTCTGCTTTCACTGTGCCATTCTGTCTGCCACAGGGGGACGAAATCTCTGATCCAGTTAGCTCTGAAGCCTGCCACTATTTCTGCCTTCACATCTCCATTAGAGACTTACATGACTGAGTAAACTCTTTTGTCCTGTGTAATATTAACAGGGGGTGGGGAAGCTGTCTGTTTCTTCTTAAACTAACACAGTACACAAGTGCAACGGACCCAGTTTTAAATGCTTCTGACTGTCTGATTGATCAGCATAAATCCCTGCAGTCACATGCTGCGGGCATGTGCGTTGCCATGGTTACCAAATGACTTCGATGGATGTGTATGCGTTGGTTCTACAGATCAGTCGTAAGACAGCAGGTGGGTTTATTGCTATAGTTTTTGAAATTACGCTCAAATCAGGCAGAGAGCTTCCTTCACGCCTTCTAATGTCCGACTGTGTGATTGGTTGACAGCTGTCGCGTCAGTCCAGAGCACTGTTGGTTCCTTGGAACTATTTAGAAAAGTGCTTGTTTTGATCGCAGCATTTGTGCTGTCAAAGCGGTGAATACATTTTCTTCATGTGCCCCTATTTTTCGTATGTTGAACTCTGCCCAAACTTGCAGACTTCAAGATCTCAACAATAGTGAGGATTTCGAGAATCTGACGTGGGGTTCTGGGTGGTCCGATCCCTGAAAGACTTGAGATTCAAGGACTGTGTTACCTGCATCCTAGTAACAGAATCATCTGTAAACTGTAATAAAATGTATCAGTTTTCATTATTTTTTCTGTCCCTTAGAAAGTCTAATCTGTTTCCTCTCCATTCCTCTCTCTGTCTCTCACTGAGAAGAGGATGATGAGACTACATGCTGTATGCTGCTAGAAACAGGTTGTGATAACTACAAATTGTCATAAATCAGGAGAAAACCGGAGTCTCCTGGGAAATCTGGAGGATTGGCAAGTATGACTCTGCCACCGAATCGGAGGTGGAATGATACTGTAAAGACGATTAAAAAGTCAGAGCTACTCTCCTTAATTCTTCCACACAGTCTTTACCAAATACAGAGCGGTTTTGATGTCGGAAATAAAACACACACGGCACTCACTACTTCCTGTGTGCTTTGGAATTTGCTCATACAGTCGACAGCCTCCACAGGCATGCGGCGAACGCTGATACCTGCCACACACACACAGCATTCACTGCCGCTGCACCTCCCATTTACAGCAAGAGATCTCCCAGATAACCCACTATCTCACAAATTAGAAAAGTCACTCAGCCAACTCCTCTTCAGCACATTCTTTAACAGCTGCAGATTTGTGACAGTCTCAACCACCAGGATTCAATTTAAATCTCCACTTGACATGCTGAGTATGAGATGGTGCTTTAGCACAATCGTTCTTGCCGAGGTGACGCAGATTTTCCCACCGGGGCGAGCTAGTCCAGGTGCTGAGTACAGTACCTGATTTGGAAATGCCCTCATGTGCAGAGCTTGACCTTGTGTGCTTGTTTTACAATGCAGTCAAATTGGTGGCATTTTCAAACTCATTGTCGCTGATGAGTTTCAGAGTTGCACAGCTTTACTCCCTCATTAAGTCTAAATGTCAGGCATTGCCACAGATGGAAAGAGCCAGAGTCATTTAACCTCGCCTGCGACAGTAAACACAGGTACAGCCATCAAACCGTGAAGTGATACAGGTACGACGATTTGTGAGCAGATGTCAGCTTCGCTGCCGACGGAGAGCCGCTGGAATCACATATCATAAACCTTGAGATCTTTCAACTCAGCTCAAAAATACTGAAGGTTGTTGACCTCAGGGTATTGAGCAGCAGTGTGTGCAGCACAGTCATTTACTCTGCTGAGCAAAAAGAACTGCAATATGACGCAGCAGCTTTTATGAGGGATAAAGGTGTGAATCACACGATAGAGACGAAATTGGAGAACTGAAATTGAACTAATGCTGGGAACTCGTCACATGTCAGTAAAATTAATGGAGCCTTATGAGTGAGTGGTGAAATGTCTGACAGTCTTCTAGACAGCCACTGTACACAGCTTTACCCAATATGGAGGGGTGAGAGAGTTGTGGTTCTTGCCAATTAAAGCTACAGCAAACATTATCAATGAAAATATTCTAGCGATCCTTTTTTTTTTTTGTTTAGTCAGCAAAATGTCAGAAAATCTTCATAGAGGCCCGACTCAATCACTCTGAGCCAGAGGTGTCTTCCAATTGCTTGTTTTCCTCCACAAATAGAACATGATGAAAATAATACAAAACAGTATCAAACTTCTTACACCATGCACCTCCTCCGGTCACAACCATTGTGACTGTTTTTGCACAGTTTGCTGATAATGCTGTGAACAGGTCAGCAGGTGCTGCGAACGTTTCAAGTGCTCTGCTTAAGTAGCCATTAGCATTCACTGACTTCAGTTTCAACAGGGGCTGCTCCAAAAGATTCTCCTCCAGCTCCACACTTCTCCTCCTGCCACCATGTGCCACTTTGTGTGTTTGAACCTTTCATTTCACCTCCGTTTATCTTGCCATCGTGGCTCGAGTTTAGCTCGTAGTTAATGGATGCCGTATGTGTGCAAGCAGCCTGCAAGTCAAGTCAAATTTATTATCCCACAGGGGGAAATTAAGTTGCAGCCAGGTATTAAGAAACATACAACCAACGACACAACACACAAGATAATAAATAGCAATGGAGGCAGCATTACAACACAGATAGACAAAGACGAGTACATGAAATAAATTCCAGTGCAAGATCACTGGAGAGGAGATGGAGAGGCCAAGATAAGCAATAGTCCAAAAGTCCAGTGTGCAAAAGAAGCAGAAAGCAATAGTGACGTCATTTAGAGCAAATTCAGCATATTAATGCCAGTACAAACTCTCTATAGATGGGGTGGTCATCACAGTCCAAACTGGCCAGAGCCTTCCTAAGAACATGGTGGTCGTATAAGTCACGGAGTGGAGACTGCTTCACACCTATAACCTTGCCAGCAACACTAACAAACCGACCCAGCTTGTTTTGCTCAGCAAGGTTAAGGTTGCCAAACCATACAATAACAGAAGAAGACAGGACTGACTCAATAAAAGATTTATGAAACAATGTCATCATTTTTGTGCATACATTAAACATGTTCATTTTTCTTAAAAAGTAGAGACGCTGTTGGACCTTCTTATGGATAGCCTCTGCATTAGTCTGGAAACATAATTTATTATGTTTAAGCAATGGGAACAAGATCCAAAGCTGTTCTGGTTGCATTATGGATGATGTGGGCAGGACAACCCAGGCCAATCACCTCCCGTTGCAGAGCACTTTTCACTTTGGTGTGGACATTGACTCAGCAGAGGATGCCACTACTTTATTTTCCAGTGAGAATTTTTGGATTACCACCATGATCTCAGCTGCAAGTTCCTCTGCCTTATCTCCTTTGAGTTCAACAAAATCAGTTTCGTTTCTATGGACATGCTGCAATCATTTTCTTTGCAATACCTGACCATTATTGGCAGCAGCTTCGCATGTCCATGATTGGATGAATCAATAGACAGGGACACAAATTCAACCTGGTCTAGGTCCTGCGTTACTATAGCGGTTGCCCATGGTGCAAACATGGTATTGACTATGGTTTGACCTTTGGTCCAAGCACATGAAAACTTTGGCTCATGAAGCTTTTTTGTCAGCTGTGCTGTGCAGTCCATAGACTGGAAACTATGATTGCGTCTCATAGTGTGGTACGCCAAGATGCCTTCCTGCACAGATAATTCATACTCTTTTTGGGAAGGTGCTGCCTTCTTGTAAAATGTGGTGATGGATGGTGTACCAGCATTGGCAATCATAGCGTTTTTATGCTTTTTTGCAAGCTGATGCTCCACCACAGAAAATCTTCCCCCACTGGCAATTGAAAAAGAAGACTGGCAAAGGGTGCAGTGGACCATTGTGTCATCTTGGCTTTGGCGACAGGGGCGTATAAATGGAAATTCCTCCTCTCTCTTCACTTTACCTTTTCACATTACTCCTTTACTCTCTCCTGCCTTTACTCAGTTTGCTTCCTCTTACACTTGTTGGGAATCAATATTGGTTATTGATTATTAATTAATATATTATTATTAATTAATTAAAATTATTATAGTTGATTAATGGAACTTAGGTTACTATGATTCATTAATGAACACGGGGCACCACCCTGAAGTCAGGGATTAATAATCAAATGATTTACCTTTAGTCTCAATGCCTAAAATTACTCAAATTGTCAATATTATGAAAATATCAATAATTAGATAAAAGGGAAGGTGTGAATCCGAGCACTGGCCATCTCAACCAGCTGTTATTGTAATATGGGATTGTGCAAAATAATCACAGACACTGCTCAGTTAAAATCAACAGTATTTATTAAAGCTCTCCTCCAAACA
>OMLP01012931.1:31325-53616 GCA_900302685.1 Spondyliosoma cantharus | reverse complement strand
CTGGTTTCAGTGTGTCACATGCAGCACCACTTCACAACAACATGAGCAGAGAGGCGTCATGTGCATTTCATCTAAGACATGTAACACGACAAAAACGAAGAAATAAGTCTCTGCAAGTTTTGCTTTTGGCATGGTATCATCACAAAAACATCTTTCAGTTCCTCAAGTAGGATTTTACACATAATCCTGAGTATAGCAGTAAAGAGAAAAGTCATTTAAATTCCTGCTTAATTCATCCCAAGCGTAGCATTTGGCCGCATCCAAATAGTCTCAGGCTGTCTGGCACGGCTCTTCATATGGTGAACATTTCTCATTGGTGTGCTGGGGTACCCCAGATGCTTTTGTCTTACGGTTGTTTAGCAGCTGCGTAAAAGCGCTGAGGACAAAGACCTATCTGTGGAGGGTTGAATACACTCAGTGGGCACACAGCCAACAGCTCAATCCTACAAGCTCCCACAGTTGAAAAGCAGACTAATGCATTCTGCTCTCACTCCTCACAGATGATCTTACAGAGAAATTAGCTGGGAGGCCCCTATTATTTCTTCTCGTTTCCCCTAACCACTTTCAAATCTGAACTGTGGTCGCATCCAGATCCTCAATAATTAAAGAAGAAGTTTGTGAAACTTCGAAAAAACACGACATGCACTTTGTTCCGAAAAACAGGAAGAACGTATACACGGTGTTGAAAGAGTTTCCTAATAAGTTCATGGTCTCAATCGCTAGTTGCAAGCCTTCTACAACTCCGTTTGACGTTCAATTTGTAAATTATGGTCTCATTTAGACTAAAATAGACAATATAGTAGTATGGTCACTTCTGGCTCCAAAAGATGGCAACGACCTTAATTCCAAACCTGAGGCTAGAAAACAGTAGTCCACAAACCACTTGGGGACACCACAGTGGATTTGTGCTTTACCAAAAACAACTTTGTTAAAACAATACAAGAGGTTCCAGTGATGTGGCAGTGTTGCTTCTTGTACTAAATTACAATCCAGGAAGTCCAGTTAGAGTAACGGATCAGTACATCTGAAGGCTCATCTAACAGCTGAGCCAGGTTCAACTTACAGAACAACACAGTTATTTGTTGTTTTGTAATATTTTGTGAACCTAATTCAAATGAGTAAGGATGACCTTTTCCACGCGAGGCTAATGTCAGCTTGAACTCAACTTTAGAGTGCAACCGGCCCTGGCATTTAACCCTAGGGTTCATCCCAATGCTAATCCTCTGGCCCAGATCCTGACCATCACAGAGCAGAGGCATTAGCTCCATGTAGCACAGGTCTCTTCGCCACAGGCATGATTCAGTGTGGAGCAATCACTCCACTCAATGGCATTATGATCTATTTACTTGCTTACACAAGACCGGCGAGAGAAAATGGGTCATTGCGGGGAAACATTATTGACTATTTAATCAATGTCCCTCCCCTGATCATGTGACAGAGAGTGGATCAAATGCGATCATACGGGGTTGCTTTGGTGATGTGGTTTACTGTAGATAGCAGAAAATCCTGCAGCGGTGCTGAATGCCTGTTGAATGAGTGAGTGCATGTTCATCAGCTGCAGGGGCTCTTTGCCTTTCGCCAGCCCCATTATCTCCCAGAGGCCTTCTGGAACAATCATCTGACTGTGAACAAAACACTGATACAGATTTGCTGCTCCGCTGGCAAATATCACCTCCGCACTCGATGTGTGAGAACATGCACTGAAGCCAACATATTGTAAAACTAGAAGGGGGAAAAAGAGACTTTATTATGCATGTATTTGGCAGTTTAACCTTGAAAATCGTGGGTGTTTTTTTCG
This sequence comes from Spondyliosoma cantharus, assembly GCA_900302685.1. Taxonomy (NCBI): domain Eukaryota; kingdom Metazoa; phylum Chordata; class Actinopteri; order Spariformes; family Sparidae; genus Spondyliosoma; species Spondyliosoma cantharus. Next base: position 51,818 of record OMLP01012931.1, on the reverse strand, counting down.
GAAGTCTTGCAGATAAGATAAAGGCCAGATTGTATCTTTGGCATATTTTCTGCGACACTGGGGTTCAGCTGCATGTGCACATCTGAAAGCCTGTGGTCTTTTGCATATAGGATATTTTCAGATATGGAAATGCCATCCTGCTTCTACCATGTGTGCAGCGCGACTGTGACATCCCTCTAACAAGGGGTGAACTTGCACACACACACAAACACACACACACACACACAGTGAGAGAGAGAGAGTCACCCACGCACCCACTTCAGCTCAACCGTGAATGGGCTTTTAGTAAAAGTGACGGCCGAGGCACATGCTTGAACAAGCATCCCCACTCAGGAACTTCTATTCCTATCGGTTCGTGTCACAATACTCAATGGCCCCCTTTGTTGTCGGAGGAGTTATTAAGCTCAACAAATTAACATGACTGCTCTGGCAGACCTGCACTGCTGGAGAGAAACAAAAAGCAGTGAAGATGAGAGAGGAAAGGAAGCCCAGAGAGAGAGAGAGAGAGAAAGAGTGAGAGATGAGGGGGGATTCAGAGGAGCAGGAAGGGAAGCAGGAGATGAATGAAGTCTTGATTGAACTTTGTGGAAAAAAAAAGGGGTCTCCTTTTTGTTTTTTTTAGCTGATGCACGGTTGCAAAAAAGTACTGTAAGGGCCTCATCATCTGTATAATTACCGAAGATGCTCAGTCATATCCTATGCCAAATGGAAGGAAGCCCAGAAATCATGTAACTATGTCAGCGACTACCTCATTATGGAGGAGATTCAGTGTAATTAATGATCGCAAACCGAAGACGAGAAGCAATTTAGGAATTATTGATGGTGACATAAAAATGTGGGATCAGCCATCAAAAGGTTAGCGCATACTTTATTTAGACTGAACCACATTTCCAACTCAGGGAGTTATCTTTTTGCAGTTAAAGGAACGGTTCACCCAGAAATGAAAAGTCAGACATTATCAACTCCAGATAATGTCGGTCAGAGACTTGGAATACGCCGGACAAGCTGTAAGGAGCCCTTTTATAGGTGTTTCTTGGTCGCCTTTTTATGTTTTAAAACAAAGTCCCCATCTATTTCAGTTATTTAGGTAAATGCTGCGGCGCCGTTTAACTTGGAAGCTCCAGAAATGTTTTGTTGACTACAAAAAAACTTCACCTGATTTTCATTGGCATCGGTGCGAGTAGATGATGACTGCATTTTCATTTTTTGGGCAAACTGTTCCTTTAACATGCTTTTATTCAAAACGAGCCCAGAACAGCAAAGTTCCCTTTCGCTCCCAGCACCCTTTGACCATCTCTGCAGTGACTCATTCTCACAGTCCTGTCTTGTTTTTCTCTTGGAAGCAGAAGCATGATTGGGATATTACAGCATGCCTCTGAGGACACCATCTCCATGAGTCAACTAAAACAGGACAGGGTGGAAACTATCTGGATCTCTGTTATTGCTCTGCCATCGGTTGACAACCTGTTGATTCCGCACAAAACACCTCCGCTGGCTCAGGATTAGCAGTCATGGGTCTTTCCTCTCCTCAGACTCAGGATGCAGGGTCACAACACACACAGCCCGTGGTGCCTGTGACGGTGAACGACCGCCACTGCTGATGTGTGAGCTAAATAATCAGACACTTTCCAGATATCCTAGTTCAGATGGAGGAGGAATGCACGACACTGAAGAGCGCGAGAGAGCCGGTTCTTTGGAGACACTTCACAGACACACACATGCAGAAATCGTTATGATGGTCACCGTCCAACTCCTGTGTTTGTGGATCACTGAGGAACAGAATCGATTGTCTTCGCTGTAATCATTAGATTAACATTTGGGCCTCTATTTGCTCACTTGCAAACTCTGAGTCAGAACAGCTGAGCCGTCAAAACTACGGCGAGATGTTTAATTAGAGGCACATTCAACGCTGTCAGCTGTGATTAACTCTCTATTTTTCTCGAATTCCTCAGAAACAGTGATGTAACATTTGGATCTGGTTCGCATCCAGCCTCTGTGGCCTTTTCCACAAGACCACCACGCTGAATAGAAAACACTCCGACTAGGAGGTTTCCATAAGGAAAAACAATCTTTCCCCTTTTTTTTTCCTTTTTTGTGACCCGGATCTGGCTCCGAGCAGAAAAGACACAGCGCTCAAAGCCGTGTCCGTAATTTGCTGTATTTGATTAGTTGAATCTCCTGTCATAAGACGGCTTTAAATGCCGAGCGAGTAATTCGATTGTATCTGTGAAAGACATAAATTGAGAAGATGATTAATTCTGCATGTGTGAGACTGACAGCTGTTTTCGAAAAGGGTTTTAAAAGGGGCACTACGTAGTTTTGGAGAGTTCAAACTTATGATATTAAAGAGTTAATAACACAAACTCAGAAATGTAACTGAAAGAAACAAGCTGTTCTCAGAGGAAAATAAGGTCCCCAGAACGCTGTTCGAAGGTGGCAGGGTCCTCCAAATATAAACAAAGTAAAACAGTATGACATTTTGTTGTCCTTTAAGGTTTATTCAGTCATGAAAACAAAGAGAGTTTGTTTATTGAGTTTGTTTAGGCATAAACGAAATCAGTCACTGAAGATCTTTCTCTTCCGATAGAACTACGTAGTGCTCCTTTAATGTTTGACAGTTTTCCATCTCTGTGGCTTGAGCATTGCAATCTGCAGCAGGAAACATCAAGCTTTGCATGCAGTCGTGCTTTTCTCGCTAAAATGAGTATGATCATCAGATGCAAAAAGGGTCATTTTCATCTCAGGGCCAACAACTTTCTCTTCAGATCTTCAGCTCGATGATAAAACATGGACTGAGAAACTGAAAACACATTGTCCTCCAGTGTGTTTGGTTATCAAGGAGGCTCCTTGGCAACCGAATGTCACAGGACCAACACCAAGAACCTGACAAGATATTTGCGGAAAGCGACTTGCTGTCTCCCTCTGAATCGAGCCCCAACGCCAAGTTATCCTCCCACATCCTTCACACAGGCGCTGTTGAAGCGTTCGCGGCGAGGACAGAGAAGGATCCCTCGGAAAACCATGTGGCCCCTGTGCGAGGTGAAGGTCAGCGTAAAATCGAATCAGACACGAGTTATATAACCTCTGAGTGACATCTTCACTTCAGCTTTCGAGACGCCCGGCTTGTTTTTGGGGAAGTCGACCCATTTTTTTTTCTGCTTTCAAAGCGTTTTCACGAGAAATAAGGCAAATCACAGCACAGCGGTGTGATATCCGCTCCTCTGACATAACAACAAAAGGCGACCTTTACAGCAACTTGCATGTCTCCAAATTAACAACAAGCTTCGCTGTTTCTCCTCAAAAAGGGGCCGTGGAGACTCTGTGAATATAAAACAGGAGCTTTGGGAAGTGGACAATGCACAAAAGGTCGAGCAATATCCTCTATGAGACAGTGAATGAGGGTCTGTGGGGAACTGGTTCACAGGGCCCACAAACTTGCAATTCAGTGAACTTCTCTCTCTTTCTCACTCCCTCTCTCTCTCTCTACATTAAGAGCCACTGAAGTCTCACAAAGGAGCGGCTCCAAATTAGGAGCACAAAGACGCCTCTGTGAGGAGCTTCAGAGCGAATTAATGAGCATTGATACACATTCGCACACAGTGTTCTTCTTCCCTGGCCTCAGCTGCACCGCCGCGAAACAACACAAGGAGAAAAAGATGCTGCGTGGAGCAAAAAAAAGCAAAAACACAAAAACTCCAGCGAGGATGAGAGGAGTGTTTTTCCATTGTACTTTCCCCCATCTGGTCCACAGGTTATCACTGCTGAGAAGTTTACAAGAAGTCCCCTAAACATCCACAAGCACAGGCGCCTCGCTCCCCCCTCCACGCAAAGGTTGGGAGTACAGATGGCCAACACTTGTGGCTGATTTAAAGACAGGACTGTGTCAGCACAGGCATTCAGATGGCAACGACAAGCTAGGGCACAACACACACAAACACACAAAGATGGCTTCAGCTATAGAGCATCTGACTAATACAACATGTTGCCTGTTTTTCCTCAACAAACATCCTGTGTGCAGTTCGGTTCAGACATACCAGCACAGCAGCCAACATGATCAATCACTGTTGACCAGTAATGATCAATGGAGACTCATCATTAAAAAAACAAAAAAAAACAAGGTTGTAATCAAATATAACAGACAGGAGAGACAGTGGAGGCAGCAGCAGCAGCAGCAAGTTGATCTGGACTTAACACACACTTGTACAGAGTTGACTGCAGGAATCCTGATGGACTTAATCTGTCTAATCGCTTTCCTCAGGTTGCTCCAGCAGACTGCTCCCTCTCTCTAATACCGACACACTGGTGAAACCGGGTCAGGTAAACAGCCCGCGTTCGTTCGTTCGTTCGTGTGCAGCACTGGAAGCTGAAACAAAAACAATCGGCGCGGCCCGAAAGTTGGAGCGACAGTAACAAAGTATGAAGCATGCTGTCATGCGGGGGTGGGGGAAAGGCGGTATTTATATCCGACTTTCAGCCACATGAGCAGAACTTACCCATCTTGGTAAGTGTTTTCCAAAGTGTCCGAAGTGAAGCGATCAGCTGAAAGTTGAGCCCCGGCTACGGCTGATGTTGCGTCCTGGGATGCACACTGGCCGCCTGGCTGCTCCGACACTCAATGCTGCGTCCCTTTGGAGACAGCCTGTGTGACGTCACCACAGAGGGGGATTACTGATGGGAGGACGGAGCTCGCCCTCCTCCTCCTCCTTCTCCTCCCTAAACTCCTCAGTCCTCACTCAGCTCACCATTGGCCACTTTATCTCGAAGCTGCAGTCCTGCGCGCAAAGTCCTCCGGTAAACACGAGAGAAGATATAACTGTCATCATCAGATATTATCAGGAATTCAATCAAGATGCAACTCAAGCAAGGTATCTCTGTGCTCACAAACACACAGCAGGTCAATGCTGGGGGTGATAGGCTGACAGGTCTGGTGAGGTGTTATCACAGGTCAAAGTCCAGCTGATCGTTCGATTATCAAAAAATACAATGACCAATGATCTTTGAACACTTACATTGTGTGTTAGAATCGTTAAAGACCATTTAATATATGACCTGAACCTGTTTTCCAAAGCGTGACTGTATTTCATGATCCAAGTGGCCAGAAGATGTCTTATATCCAGTGTTGGAAAAGAACCCAAAAGTCATGCTTGAGTACAAGTAATGATATTGTGTTGAAATGTTACTTTGGTAAAAGTGAAAGTCATACAAATAGTACTTGATTAAAAGTCTTAAAGTATCTTATATAAAATGTATTTAAGTATCAAAAAGTATTTCCCTGGAAATAAATGCACTAAAGTAGAAAAAGAACAAGTTAAAGTTAAATTATACATATATTTACGTATGTTGATTATCGTGTCCGATGTTCAGCATTTGTCTGATTATCAAAATTAGCTTTGTGTTGTTTTTTTATCCAACTGCCAATAAAATAAATTAATTTAAGAGAAACTAGTAACTGAGAAGCAGAGAAACTAGTAACTGAAGTTACAAACTTGGGTGAAGTGGAAGTATAAAGTAGCTGAAAAACGAAATACTCAAAGTACACATGCCTCAAAATTCTACCCAAAGGTCGTATTTGTAAGAAAACTGCCCAACTAGACAAAAATGCTTTGGGATTGTCGGACGGGTCAACTGGCGTGCCAAAGTGTCAGTTTTGAAAAGTCACTTAAGTACAGTAACTTAAGTAAATGTACTCAGTTACATTCCATGCAGGAAGCCAGACAATGTCATATCTTGTTCATATCTTGTTAAAAGAGGTCAAGAGTCGTACTTGAGATGAAATAAAATCAGCATTTACAAGTTGGAATCATCACAAACATTGTTTCACATCATGCAGTCTGAGCAAAGACGTGTCAACTCCAGTTTCCTGGTAAAACAGTTGAAACTCAGGACACAGATGGAATTTTTTTCCGTCCCTATGGTAAGAAGAGTCTTTAAGTATTGTCATACCTTCAGAACAGTGGCAATTGTGAGATGACCGTGGTTTTCCAAACATCACTCAGGATTTATTTTTCAATTCACCAGTGTTTAAAAGTGCACTTTGTAGTTTTGGGGAAGACATTTGAATCAGAAGAGAAAGATCTTCATTGACTATTTTTCTTTTTTTTAATGCCTAAGCAAAGTAAATAAACAAACTTCTTCTCCAAAACTACGTAGTGCCCCTTTAACTCTTTCTCTTAAATGTAATGATAATAACTGAGACGCACACTACTCTGTTGTCTTCTGAAGTGGTGATGGAGGTGGAAATTGAGCCACAGAGTCTGACATCTATACTTAATCAAAGTGGGGTCCCCAGGGGTTCTTGAAGGGGGTTCCACAGGGCCCCCTGCAAAAGGCAACCTTTTTTTTCAGCTGTCATGCCATCCATAAGTAAAACAATAACAGGATGCATGGCTATTCTGGGCCTGTGTTTCATACACCTTCTTTAAATTCTCATCACACGGGGGAAACTGGGACGAAAATCTTCAACAAATGGGGGTCCGTTGCCTAACGTGTCACTGTAACTCCTTTTTGCACATCTTCATGTGCATTGGTGTGTGAGCTGTTTGCATTTAAAGATATAAAGATATCTCTCATGTTGGACATTACTTCTGTGGACTTGTGGGATAAAATAATTCCCCTCCTTCATAAAGATGAGGCCTTCACAGAAACAATGCCAATCACCATCACTCCAGTGTGCTGGTATCCGGTATCCAAGGAGTTCTGAGCACCCCCTAATCCAATCCAGCCTTTTCACTGGTGGCCAAGTGGCAACTCTCAATGGGCTGTTTCATGGCCAAACAGGGCATCTGCCCAACATGGCAAACACAAAAGCCTCCGAAAGGCAAATATTGAACTGGTCAACTTCAGCGTTAGAAAAGACAATATCATCCTTATTCGCAAAGATATTATTTTTTGTTCAATCCGCTGTCCTCATTAATTTATTCATATAATTAATATATTTTTTGTTTGCTTTCTGTGTCACTTTGGGCTGTGATACAGAGTCAGCAAGTCAGGTTTACTTTCTCACATTTGTGTTTCTTCAGATACAGATCTGCAACACCTGCAAATATGCTCTCCAGACTCACTGTGACCTAAATCTGTGAGTGGTCAAGCATATCTGTGTTTTTTCAATGCTTATTCTATCATTCAATTTCAGTCCTGCTATTGTGCAGTTTTGTTCCATATGTGTCATAAGTAACATACATCAAGCAGGTCTGCTGTTTAGGAACTGCATTTAACATCCATCTCCATAAAGTGGAGCTGTCTGCTTTGCTTTTCGACTTCCCTTCTGTCCGTGTACATGAGCTGCATGTCAGTGTGTGAATAGAGGATCTGCATGGGAACATTCCAGCACCGCGCTGGCTGTTACAGCAGGCACGGCAGCTGGCAGACAGCAGGCATGCAACTGCTATTAGGGTGGACCAGGGCAAAACAAAACACATCAGACAAAGCCTTTTTATCTGACATTAGACAGCACATATGGCCGTGTCACTTGTGGAGCGATACAGGTGGGACATGATGTTTGACTTTGATGCTGTATGCGGCAGAAAACCTTCAGTGCTTCTTGGGAAGTCCATTAATTGAAGGTGTAATATGGAAGAATTGGCCATTATGTCAAATGGGAGCAGAATCTCATCGGAGTATCCGTTAACTGCTGCTAGTACTAACTATCAGAGGCTTTAGCTTGTAAGCTAACTCAACCAAAAAAATGATTAACAGAACGTGAAGAAATAAGAGTTTTGATGTTATATTAAAGACGTCTGTGTATCACAGATATATCTACTGAAGTTAGCATGCTAAGCAGTTAGCCGCTTTGTGCCTTAAGTGGTGGTAGTCTGATAGTAAACAGCACAGACAGCTACCATTCCAGTCACCTAATAGGACAACTAGCTGCACAGCTAACTCGTTTAACTAGCTGATGGCAGCAGTGAGCAGTTACTCATGTGATATGGTGCCCCCAAATTTGTTTTGAATATGATTTCGGCAGGTGGCCGATTCCTAAATATTGTACTTTTAACCGTACTGCTAGTGGTCGTATTAGCTAACTGCCCGGACTGGGAGGTCAAGAAAGCAGGGGAATGTTGGTGTTGTTTACTGTCAGACTATTAACACTTGAGGTACAAACTAGCTAGGGGCCAGCTGGTTAACTTGCTAACTTCAACAGATAGCATATCTCTGCAACACAATTAATAAACTAATGAACATCCCAACGTTCCTTGCAGTGGTGCAATAAAGGTGCAATGTGTAAGAATCGGCTACCTCACAAGTTCAAACTCAAAACAAATAGGGGGCAGCATATTTAAAACCAATTAGCTTTTATTAGACAACAGCTAGTGCTAGTATTCAACCACAATCTGGCTAACGTTACTGTTTAATACTGTTTTGATCCAATAAGATTAGGTTATGTGTAAATTAATTCAGAAATATTAACGCACATTTTGGCAACCTTGGTCTAAACCTGGAAGTGAAACACACTGGATGTAATCAAACGGTAATGTTAGCTAGGAAGTTGCTGAGTGCAAACCTCAGCTAAAGAGCTATCAAGTTATGTTGGCTGAACGTGCCTCCAGATTTTCCCTATCCATCATCGCTGTAGTTGCTTATCAATTGGGAAGCTGTTAAATGACAACAGTTTGTCTGAATACCTACATTTACAGCATAACATTATACCGCCATTTCCCACCCTGAGTGTGACGTTAGAGGAAAATGGCTGCTGTGGTTGTGGGATTAATATATACTGTGGATGAGCAGCTAATTTCTCACAATAACAGCTTTATCTGCTTTATTTTTTATATACGTAATTGCAATGCCATCCAGTAGATTAATAATAAATAGGTGAAATAAAAAACATCCCTTAGCAGCCTAAGTTTGGAGCTGTCATCCTACTGAAAAGTATCAGATACAGTAATACTGGCTTTTCTTACCAAGGAGGCGATATAATGGGGTAAAGCTGAAGACCGAGCCTGTCTTGAAGCAATTTCTTCCTGCCTAAATCATGCTTCTCATTAAGAATAAGCACAGTCAAACGAGGATGATGGCAGGCAGCAGAGGCAAATTGAGGTAATCCTGCAGCGTCTAATTGCACATAAAGAAAAGCTGAAGCACCGTACCAAACACAACAGCCACCATGGTTACAAACCACTGAGAAAATGGCAGACGCCACGAATGGGCTCAAAATGAGAGGCAGTTTAAGGCGTACTCGGAGTGAAGTTGGCATCAGCCACACGGCTTGGTCGGGTGATTCTGGCAACGTGGCATTCTGCAACGTGTTCCTCAGTGTGTCTGCTTATAACAGAACTTTAATGACAAAAAACTCTCTGCTCATGTTGGTGATTAGATAACGAAATAAAATAATACAAAACATCATAATTTTTCTGGAGATATGCTGTCGAGTTTAATTGGTTTCTTCAGTTTTTGCAAATACCTTTTTTCAGGTAAACAGATGTTCAGAAATTCATCAGCATTCATTCAGTTACTGCAGACATATACTGAAAGTGCTCAGTGGTTAATATAGAGAAACTCCTTCCAGCTCAAATGTCTTGTGGCTGAATCTGTGGCACTCATTATACATGGACACATGGGACTGTTTTCCCAGTCATGGTTCAACATGGTTCAAACACAGATAAATATTCTCACATATGACACTTCTTGGTGCTTTCTGTGTCTTTTATCCTTTGTCACAGAGACGTACAAGTGAGCATCGGTGACTTTCCTGTTTTAAGATGAGTTGAGGGGGTTAGTTCCTCAGTGGAAACTTCTTACCTCATAAAACCTTCTTAAACAAAAGCAAATACCTCGATGGGAAAGCAATGGCGAATGTCTCAGAAACTGAATACAACTGTTCCTGAGACTTTGACCTTGTAGTGAAGTGAACAACACATGAGGTTTAGTGTGGAATTAACATCTGGTTTAGCATTTGAGAAGAAGTGGAAAAACAATGTTTCACTGCCATCTTAGGGAAAAATACAGAGGAAACATATTGTTTACCGCTACCCACAAAAGGCTATCAAACGAGTTTAATCTATTCAACTCGCCTATAAAACTAAATCCTGCTTACAAGTTGAAAACATATGCCACTTAGGGACAAAATATGTTTCTGATTGAGGCTTTCAGCCAGTGTTTTTCTGCTCTAATCCACAACATGATCTCTGATCACGTCAACTTATTGGATGTTAAAATTGGCCTCTGATCAAGTGAGATCTCAACGGGGGTTGAACAAAAATAGCTGTCATGTCTTGGAAAGGTTTTGGAGGTATGTCAGTGTCTGCTGGAGGTTCTGCAAACACATCGAGTCAAAACAGACTGCAGTGAAGTGGTGGTGACCGACTCAAGCAGGTCAAGGGGAGTGATGAACATGTAAGCAACCACGCTGAGCTCATGTAATTTATCGCCCCCGAAGCCCCCAGGCAAAGGGCAGCCACAAAACAGCACCACGCACAGCTGGGGGCTGGGCAGGAAGTTACATCCAGGCTAGTTATCTCCTCGAGCCCATTTGTAAAAAAAAAGAGGGATTATTAAAAAAAAAATTTAGAAAAACAAGAAAAACTTGAGCGTGAAAAGGAGGGGACACAGTCCAGATGCTGTGTGACAGTCCGACAAATTGCGTTACATCTGTGGCTGCTGCCCATTGGTTTCTGCTGGTGTTAAGAGTGAAAAAGAGTTGGGAGTGGCCAGATTTTTGGAGGACTCAACAGACAGCCTTGACTCCGGGAATGGAAAAACAGAGAGCAACTATGTACAACCTCGTAGAGATAATTGGGTCAATGCAGCGTCTCTGTATACAGGATGCATCATGAAGAGAGCATCAGAGTTCAGATTAACACATTTGATTCCTGCATATGTAACACGGGGGGATTAATAGAAATGTGTCAGGAAGGAAATTCAGATTAGAGTTAATTCATCTTGGACACACTCTAAAGCAAACATCGCCCTAATACTGGCGTAAACCTTTGCTGAATTCCTCCACCACTCCCATCATTTGCTGGCTGGCAGCAGCGACCACTGGCAGGCTCAACGTTACAGTAAATAATTCACCCGAGCCTGACAAAGTCGTGTTTAATGCTTCTTTTTACATCTTGTTTGAAACAGTTTCACTGAAAAAATTGAGCTGTATGAGAACTTTTTTGCTGGAAAGGAACCCTTAAAATGCATTGATACAGTTACTGAACTGGCAGCAACATGAATGCTACTCTAGACTGTGCTGCCATCTAGTGGATTGTTTTACGGTGCCCCCCCAGAGGTGCAAAAAACACTTTACAACACATTTTTCCTTTATAGCTCATATGTACTCATGCCAAATGTGTCCTAACACAGCAAGGGTTTCAAGAGTGTTCACTTAAGTTTGCATTATTGTCACATCAAAGCGTGGTTTACAGAGGATTTACTGTTAGTCGGGCGCAGATTTCCCTTTAAAGTCCTCTTTACAAAGGTCTTAATCTTGTTTCAAATGATGGTATATCTGCCCCTGTTCCACTGGCTCATTCACAGTGTGAGAATATGTAGCTAGTATCTAGGTTGTAGTATATTCATTCAGTCATCACACATAATACAATACATTTATACAAGTATAAACACGGTCAACAGTATATGTATTAAGTCATGAATGAACAGGCTTTTAAGCAGAAGCAAAACGCTTGTTCCCTGAAACAATACAGGTTTGCAAACCTTTCTGTTGAAAGCCGAATGTGAATTACACATTTTTAAGTTTATATTTGCATCATTCCATCATCAATTCAACCCCAACAAAAGTAATGCATCTCTTTTTATTATTTAGCTATTTGTACACAAAGTTACAGCACTCAGATCATATTTGCTCTCCTGAATAAAAAAAACACAGTCTGGGAGAGACTTTGATTTTGCTCTGAACGTTATCTTTTATCATTTTACAATAAAACAAGTCATTAAATTTAATAACATGGAAATTTAGAGGCAGCAGGTTTTTGTGAGCATAATAATCAGTCCTGTAATAGATTTTATACAAGGCCATATGATTTATCTCTAGATTTATACAGGATTGCTACTGACTTTGAATTTTTTCCTCTGGTAGAGTCAATATGTTGCTTCCGTGTGAATTTATGATCAATCGTAACCCTGAGGATTATGCAGAAGTAAAAAAAAAAAAAAAAAAACTCTGACTGAACAAACAGTTAGTGAAGTCACATTTAAAGAGACACATCCCTGCTGAGTGTCAAAAAAATAAAATGGAAGGAAAAAGAGAAGAATATGCAGACGTGTACGTGTAAATATAGGTTCTGAGTTTGTAACATTACACAAACTGAGGCTCCATCAGACTGGAGTCAGAGAGCCTCTCATTCCTCAGCCCGTCCAAGAATATCAACAATTTATCCTCCAAAACAGTCTCCGTTCCGCAGAGGAAGGAATTCAGGGTGAAGATGGAAAGTTTTCAAACACAAATGTTGTATCCACGTATACACAAACGGGGGTCATGGACCTGAGTTAAATTGTTCATACAAAGCAGTTTTATCCCGTATAGTTGTCATCGCCAGGAAGATTACAGTGCTACAGAAACTCTCTGATGTAACAGTCAACACATTCCGTTACAGATGTTGTTGATTTTAAGTACAACGAAGAGATATTTGACTGGATGCACCTTCACAGTATTTTGTTATGAAAACAAAACGCCAATTTCTACATAATGTTGCTTTATGTAGAAAAAGGTAGAAAGTATTGTCTACCTAAACATGTTCAGCGCGTGCTCCTAGTTTTTAATGTTCGTTCAGTTTTTGTTTTGTTTTCCCATTGGGACAAATTAATCAGAAGCTAATGTTTCTTCAGACAGAAGTCACTCATTTTTACTTTGACATTTACAGGGCAGTTTCAGTCATTAGTGGGTTTAAATCGGCCCTGATAAGTAGACGTCTGCATGTACAAATGGCTCATACAGTCCACGCTGTCCGTTTGTCAGCAGATTAGTAGACGTTTTCAATTAACAACAAGCCATTAATGTGATTTTCTTCATATCGCAAGTGTTGAAAGTCAGATTTCTCCAGAGGACTCCTGTTATGTTACTTGACAGATTAAGAAAGTGGTGCGCTTGAGTTTACCTGAGGGAAATTATCAACTCGTTGGATGACAGGCAACTTAATGTTGTTTGAATGGTATCACCTCCGAGCAGCTGCTCTCCTGTTGACTCTCCAGAGTCTGAAATGAAAGCATGTCATCATGTGTGTGCATGTGTGCGCCAAACATCTATATCCTTAAGATTACCACGCTTTAAAAACTGTAAATCCAAGGTACAAGTAGTTGATAATGGAGTTGCCAGCATATATTTAAAAATGTTGTCAGAAACAGTATGGTACTAAAATGTGTGTAACAGCCTTTAATTAAGAGTTAATTTGTGTCAGATATTTTATTGATATCTTTTTAGAAAGTTAACACATTTATGTCAGATATTTAAACTGCACTCGTTTTTATGGATGTTTGTATACATTTTGTCAGACTTTTGCAATTTATTTTGAAAAAACAAACAAACAAACATAAACATAAGCTGCCACAAATAAAATCACAAATAATGTGATTTTACTCATCTTTTTGTCAATATTTTAATACATTTTGTTGATTCTTTACTAAGATATTTCACAGACATTTGTGGTGTTTTGGGTGAATAAATATCTGTAAAATGTTCCCTCAAAAATCTGGAAAATATCTTAAAATTACTGGGCAAATATCTGAAAAACATTTTAAAAAATATGTAGAAAACAATAGCGAAAATATTATAAGATGTTTTAATATTTCTTTTGTGAAAACATCACTAATATATCAGAAAACATGTCTGTAACACAGCCTGTCTCGAAATCATTAGAAAAATATCTGAAAAATACCTTTTGTAAAATGTTCTGTGGGTAAAATGTGAAAAATTACCAGCTATCAATAACAGTATTATTCCACTATCTGACAAAAATATCAAATCAGGAGATAAATCTGGAATATTCAACAAATATTAATAAAATATCACAAACTGGGGTCAACCTAAAATATCCAAAACAAAAGGCTGTTTAGCAAATATGAGCATGCCAACAAGCTAAACTACGATGGTGAACTTTGAGAATGCAGATTAACATCAGCACATTAGCATTATCATTGTGAGCATACTCATGTTAGCATGTAGCAGCATGTAGCAGCACTGTGCCAAAGTACAACCTCACAGATTTGCTCGCCTCTTCCTCTATAACCTCTCAAATAATTATAGTTAACTGAGAATGTGCCTCCCTCCCCCTTCAAAAGACTGACAAGAGGTGTTCTCACTGTACAGTTTAGGGATGTACAGTCTTCAAATCAATATATTGGATAGCACTGTGTACGGATAGCCTTCACTTGTTCTGTAAGCATATGTTATCTCTACTAATACCATTCCTAAAGGCCATTATGTCAAATTGAGCGGTGGCATCGCTCAACTTTTATATTGAAGCGATGCATCACGGACTCCATTCGCTGGCTGATTACTCTCCACCAGGCTTGCACATAATTTCCCTGCTGTGTCTTTCCCCAAACACAACGTCAATAGTAATTAAAGATAAATGCATCGTCTCATATCTTATTCATTTACAGGTTTGGTGACCTCCAAACGGCAAGGTTTCAATGTGGTTTTGCACTTACTTCAACAAACAGGACGTGAAGCCATTAGTACGCGGGGTCGCACATTAGCACGCCGCAGATTGCCAGCTCCTTCCATTGTTTGCTGTAATTACTTATTTGCCAAATGGATTTTATCTACATGCTCTCCCCGGTGCTGTCACAGTTCTCGTGCTTTGCTCGGAAAGAGCGGAAGGGGTGAGCACTGCGGTGAGGACTGGCGGGGTCCGCCACACTCATGTCAGTGTGACACAGATACATTTATTACATTTGAAGGCTTTCCTCCTTTTTTTATGATCGCATTACACACATTTGCTTTAACACTATTCACATGCTCTTCACTTTTGTCTTAACAGGCTGTGTATGTTGATGTCACTGTGGATTCTTGCCTGCAGCTCCTCTCCATCAAAAGGAAATTGGGCTTTTATACTGAGAACATAATGGTAGATTGTCTTTTGCTGACCTTGCAAATAGCATTTCATTATTTTACCAATGGCTCACTGAAGCTTTTGAATGCTGTGCTGGTTTTTAGTCTCTGTCGCATTGGAGTAATTTGACCCAAATTTTCCTTGCTTTAGATCTGTCACTTTCAAAAGAGCCAATGATCTAATCTTACTTCTCACGCTGCCCGTTTCTTTTGCAGCATACAATGGCTTTTGCAGGATGTTTGCACCTGTGTGTCATTAAATATTGCCGTGGCTCTGCTCACAGCCCCCGCTGTAAAGGCAGAGAGGAGCGTGGTCAGGCTCTAATCAACGACAAAAGGCCAGTGGAGTGTCATCATTTTCTCAGGAGGCTGTTTCATTAGAAAACAGACCCATCATGTCGCCAGCGGGGAACAGGTTCATCACTGAGCCTCAGCCACATTGATCCACACTCACTGTGTGTGTCTGTGTGTGTGTGTGTGTGTGTGTGTTTAATCAGCCCGTTTTCACAGCCAACACGTCAAATACAGCAGCTTGGTCAGTGGCCCTGTGCTCTAATTTTGAAGCCCATCAGACAGAACAAGCTCTGCGTTAAGTAAAAACCGCAGGGACATGCTTCACCTGTGCACCAATTTGCTCCATGTCACTAACATTCGGGAGTTAATGGTTGTTTTGCGCGTTATTTCACCATTTGGTTCGCTGACACTCCACGAAAATCAACATGCTGTTGATGGTGCGGGCCGCTCTCAGAGCTTTGTGCGGGGAAAGTCTGTTTTTTAGGTCAGTGCTCTCGTTCTTTCTGTACAGCCCTTTTAGGACCACAAAAGCCACAGAGGGGAGATGTGCCGCTCTCAGGCAAAGCATCTCTCACGACACCATCACTCTGTGTCTGCCCTCCCAACAGCTGAGTCTCAGCCCATAACCCTGGAAGACTCGGGACACAGAGTAAATACAGGCTCCCGGTTTAAACATTTTCTCAGTGTGCAACAAGAAAGAACCCCCTGCAGACACTTTGAACAATGATATGATTGTGACTATATTAAAGGGACAGTTCACTCAAAGTACATATTTTCCCTCTCACCTGCAGTGTTAATTATACATCTTGATAGGCGATTTGGGCCATAGAGATGTCTGCCTTCTCTTGAATATAATGGAACTAGATGGCACTCAGCTTGTGGTGCTCAAGGTGCAAGGGGAAACAATAAATAAACCTCAAGAGTAATGTCTCTATTCAGAAATCATGACCCAGTTACCCGAGATAATCACAGACCTTGTGAGCAAGTTTCATACTTGCCGACCATATCACTGCACATAAGGAAGCTAGCATGTCCCATGTCCTCATGGACGAGAGGCTTGCTGAGGAGGACAATTGCAACTTGCGTTTCCCCGCACACTTCCGTTTGCACAGTGATTCAGTTAAAGGAAAACAGTCCCTCGACGTGAAACTGCTCACAGGGTCTGTAGATTATCTTGAGTAACTGGTTCAGGATTTTTGGACACATTGTTGTTTAGTTTTTTTCTAGATGGATAAACAGCACTACAGGTACTGTCTCTTTAAGAAAACGAAAAAGTGTGTTTTGTGCAAATTGTGACTTTATATGCAAAAAATAACAACTAAAAAACTCTCTAGGAATAATAATTTTGTGGGGGTTTTTCCATCTTAAAGCAACATTATGTAGAAATCAGCATGTTGTGCAATTTGGCGCCCCCCACAGTTTCTGAGTGCAACACCACCGTCATAAAACACAAATCCCATGTCTGTTTGTCAGACTTAATGTAGGTGCTGACTACAAACAAAACTCATTTTCGTGACAACAATGTTATGTGTTGAAATCTTATATGTTTAAGTAAACATGAATGTATCGCTGTGATCCTACCCTCTCACTGAAGATAAACAGGTGATGGGGGCGGGCAGAGGGACTGAGACAGAGACACCATTCACCCTGTTACAAGACACTGTGCCATCAACATTATTTTTAAAGCTGTTATTTTAAGGTAAGAGTTACATAATGTTGCTTTAAAAATGCATCAAAACACAACTACTCCTTCTCCCACATTGAAAGCTCCGCAAACTATTATACATTTTTCATTTTAAAAGTTCAGACTAGGCGTGGGATGTCCCCAAGATACCTCTGCACAGCTAAGGTTAAATGTCAAGGTGAGGCAATAATGATAATGACATTTAAGAGTGACTGCTACAGAAGAGTATGTATTGTTGGGTGAGATTAAAATAATATTGCAATGTTTCTAGGCTATATGATGATAATATATACGTATATATCTCAATATTGAAATATCCTTCAAAAGCTCCTGGTGGACAAACCTAAATATCATAATATTTTTTACCATATAGCTCGATATGGATATTGCAAAAACATTGTGGGGATGACTCTGGGTACTTTCACAAAATATTAACAGAATAACATTTGTGATAAATGATCTTCAGTATGTTCTTTTTAATCAAGTTTAATCTTAACAAACATTACTGTAATAATGCCAGAATCGCCCAGGGGGTTCAATTTTATCTGTTGTCCTTCTAACCTGGATATCAGTATTATGACAGTTACACATCAGTTTGTTGTAACACAACCTTTTAAATTAGGAGAAAGATAACACTATCAGGAAATAACGATATCCAAAATGTAAGATAATATGTGGTCTCGTATTGCAGTAGCGATTTGATATGAGTGTATTGTCGGGTCATAGAAAGATATTGTGTGTTTTTTTCTGTAGAATATCTTTAAATAAAGGGAGGGAAGAAGAAAAATGATTGATGCCAGAAATGTAATCCAACGCTCGTTTAAAATTCATGATGTGAGATTTTGACGATTATTTTTTAAACCTGTCTGACCTTTCTCTGTCTTCCTCAGCTCTCACCGCTGACTGATGCCAAATTAAACTGTGCCTGATTGTTTCTCTGCAGCTTGATGAGAACAGCTGCAGCAGATCAATACATCCATTTGTAAAGTAAAAAATCTAATTGGAAATTGTTGCCCATTTGCGACGGCGCTCAGACACAGAAGCAGGCCTGGTGTCAGCCAGAGCCAAAGGGTGCTTTTGGCAAAAAAAAAAAGAAAAAGGAAAAGAGGGAGATAGGAGTCGTTTGTTATCTGCCTCATAATGAGAAATCAAACAGATTCCTCTGCTTATGTGGATCCCTCTTTTTCCCCGCGTATATTGGCAGCCCTTAATTGTGTTCACCAGCTGAAGCCCTCTCAGCTTTTGAGGTTCCATTCGTCATCAGAGAAATACAGCTGCTCCAATCCGCTTATCAATGTGTGTCTCGCTGATGTTTCCATGGAAACTGTGTTTACTGCCCCACGGTTTTCTAAAAATGGTTCCAAAGTGATAACGGTGCCAGACGAGTGAGAGCAGTGCGAAGATGTGACGGACAGTGACAGTGATTGACACAGTTACAAGCTGAAATTTAAATGTCCGTGAACCGCCGCATATGTTCTTCTTTAATACATGGAATTTAATTACTTAACATTCTGTGATGTCAAATTGTTTGCCCATTTTCTGATTATTCAAAGCTTTGAAAGGCTGAATTAAAAATATCTCTCCTCCTCTACTCTTCTGTCTCCCTGTACGTCTCATTTTCTCTTCCAGCCGCTCTCCATAAGTCTCGCCGGCTGCTCCGGAGAGGTGCTGAATACGTTAGCCGATGAGCACAATTTAGATAGAGGCAAATTAGAAAAGTGAGGTTGACCTTGTGGCAATCTACGCTCAGTGTGAAGCCCAAATAGTGGAATTAAAAAGCCTAACTAATGTCATTATTTCTTCTTTCTTCCTCTCGTAATATTAATATGGGTTTTTGTTGGCACATTACCCAAAACCTGGACACCTCCAGATTATTTCCCTTTCATGCCAGGAGAAGATATTTTGTGAGGATGATTATGTGTCCGCTCCTGCAGCTATGACAGTGCCCTCTTCATTCCAACCTGCTGATTACTCTCCATCACTTGAAGGTGAAGGACATGACTGAAAAATTTCAAGCAAATTTGGTTTTTCAAAAATATGACAGAGCACAAACAAGCCACTTGTATCCACAATTATCCAGTCATTTATCTATTGTGTTGCGCTCTACTCTGAGTTATCACACTGTAGTAGTCTCTTCCTCGCCTTGTGAATGCTATTGGATGTCTTTTGAAGAAGACAATTATTAACTCTCTTAGATGGAGGAGACAGTTTCAGTCCTGTTCCCATGGCGATCAGCGTGGAGGAAATAACTTTGCATTCATCAAGTTTAAAGTAGGATTTGACTATCACTGGGGGAAAGTTGGGCTTCAGTAAAGCTCCCATATCTTGTTTAATCATTCCAATGTGATCCGCGTGAAGGAACCTTTTTCTTTTTTCCTTTGAGTGAACTTCTAAAATTCTCCCCTCTCACTCAGTGATTTCCTTTGTTTCCGTGTGTGCTTTTGCGATTATGGGATTGATTAGTTTACTCTGTAGCTAATTAAACCTCTCCTGAATATGTAAATCTGTTATCTGGTTCTGTTTGCAGAAGAAAGAATAGTGTTGCCGGTCATTCGACACTGTGTGATAAAAAAAAAAGGCCTGAGAGTTCATGTGGTTCATGGTTGTGAATGAATGACAGGAAAAAGGCTAGTTCTGGTTAAATTATTCAAAGTTCAGATCACTAACTGGTCAGAGAGTGAATTCAGTCAACCTTTGATTTAATGAAACTCAAAGACACGTATAAGACCTCGGAGCTGTCAGGAGTATTAACTCTGACCGCCTCTCACCACTGGAAGATCTGACAGCTCCACATCCAGAGTCCACCAGCCAACGAGAAGCAAAATGAGATCTGGACCATTTTACGGTAAAATATGTGAGACTCTGGTGAAGAGAGTAGGGTGTGGGCCTATTTTCTCGCAATAATTCCAAATTAGTGACTAATTAATTGTTGTTGTTTTTTGTCAGAAAGTAGAGAAATACAAAATGACATAACTTTTGAAAAAATGTTTTGAGCATTTTTTTAATTATCAGACTAGAACCAATCTCTAATAAATCAATCATTATTAAGATACAAACCATTAAGAGGAGAAACGTTTGGGTTGCAAATGATTTTAGAGTTTAGTTAATGATTTATTAACCATTGACAGAGCCATTAGCTACAACCTTTATACTTAGTAGATGTGATGTAATAGAATATCTATTATATCTATAATATAATATATATCTACAGATGTGAGTTAGGCTTCATAATAGCCAAAATTAATAAATGGTAGGCTTATAGTTAGTTCAACTTTATTTCATAGTTATGTCACTGTTACAAATGAAATGCCATATAAACCATTTATTAAGCAGTTTTTTTTTAATCATTAAAGGGGCTATATGCAAGAATTTGCCTTCTGTTGAATTCATTCTTCAATTTAGCATGCAAATTCCAGTAGATATCTCTGCCAAACAATAAATGGAAGTCTTTGATATAATGTCAAACCTGTTATATCTTCGCATTCTGTTGATAATTCTAATTATTTTTTTTAATATTTTA